>ML527859.1:90104-120225 GCA_005239535.1 Nicotiana rustica
ATTTTAGTTAGAACAGAAAACACATAGGTTGGTTCTTGAAGATGAGAGTTAAGACCTTACATTCATGTGAATAATCTACCATAATCTAGCAACGGGAAGTAAGCTAGGGCAATCTTTCACTAAAGAGGGGTTAGTTAATCTAAAGGACCACATAGTAGTTGATAAAATGCCCAAATGAGTTCGAGGTTCCCAACTCTAAGTTTGAATGTGTCACATTCTAAATTAGATTGAAGGCGTTAGAAGGTCCGGTGATTTTGGATAGAAATTATAGAGAAATTCCAACTCGAGGTATGTATGCCTAATTGAGGAATCTTTGCTTCTATGTCATTCCGTGTTAATGCCATATCGTTGTGCTACTTGAGTATATGAGTTGTGATCATTATATTCCTTCTTCTACTATGTGTGTGATCCTTGCATATGATGGGTGTGGTAATTATGAAAGACTAGAATGGTATGAAATATGAATAAAAATCTGCTATGATATGAAATGTGGGTAAAATGCGAAACATGAGGTTGAATTGTTGTGAAACATAATAAATTAATGGAATGGATGGTTATGGAAAATGGATTAAAGGATGAATTATTGTGAAATGTGAATCAAAGGATTCTATTGATATGAAAGACGAATCAAAGAACAATATGTGTTGGGGATCAAAAAGGTTAAAAATGATGTAAGTGATCTAAAACACCCATAATTGTACCAGGAGAATGTCCTAGGGGTGAGAGCCTATCCGGCCTGGCTGGGATCGAACTCTATGTTGTACACATGGATGACTTGATATTGTGATATGATTATGATTTGATGATGATTATTGTCCTCACTGTTTATAGTTGAGATGGCCTAGCCGATCGGGCAGAGATCGGACTCCGTGTGTTGTGCACAAGCCACGGTGTTAGCCTAGTCGATTCGGGTAGAGATCGGACTGCGTGAGAACAAGCCACGCTGGTTATATGTGATGTGATTGAAATTTGGACCTCACCTAGGATGGCTTAGCCGATCGGGCAGAGATCGTACTCCGTGTGACAACGACATGGTGGATCAGTAATTTATAACAAGATGAACTTAAAGTACATTAACCAAATGATTGCAAAACGGGATGAGGGATGTGGTAACTCTTGTTTGTGTTTTTCCTTGCCTCGGTGTATTGTTGTATGATGCCTCTATTTGTGTTGATTGTTGGTGTTTAATCTATCTAGAGTAGGTTTGTTCATACATACTAGTGCTATTCAATGGTACTAAAGTCCCTTTTGTCGGGGCGCTACATCTTTTAAATGGATGTAGGTGGTTCTGTAGCAGGTAGCGCTGATCGCCAATAGTGGTGCCTTTCCTTCTATCTCTTCAGCAGTCTTGGTGAGCCCCACTTCCTCTCGGGGCTGTGTGTAAATCATGTTGACTCATTTTTTTATGCTGCCTTTTGGGGTATAGTCGGGGCCTTGTTACCAGTCTATGTATCCTTCTTCGTACTCTTAGAGACTCCGTAGACACTATGTGGGTTGTAAACATATTTTGGGTAGTTGTTGCACTTGTAATTGTGCTCCCGTATCAGAAATGTTGTACTCAGTATGTCTGTTTTGGTAAGATCTACTGTTGAAAATGTTAAAAGAAGAAAGGGATTATGTTGTAAACACATGCTTGGTTCTATTTTTTTGTTTCACTTATAAAATGTGCATTATGAACACGGGAAAATACGTTGGGTAGGAATGGCAATCCAGGTCCGCTTAACCGGGTTCATCCGGTTTGGCGTCGGTCTCGTCCCTCGGTTTTGCAGCGTGACAATAGCTTCAACATAACTTTCATGAAGTTTAGTGTAAAATTGATGAAAATCATAAAAAGCCCCTCGGGAAAAACATATTTCATAAGTTCAGAGTGAAAGTGGTAAAATCATAAGTAGCCCCTGGGGCAAACCTCACAATCACTCATAATCAGCCCCTCGGGCAACCTCACAGTCACTCATGCCTCCCAATCACTCGTCACTCGGCACTCGCACTCAGTAGGTACCTGCCACTAGGGGTGTGTACAAACTCCGGAGGGGCTCCTTCAGCCCAAGCGCTAATATCAAGCCACCTCGTGGCATATCATATCCTCACAATCAGGCCCTCCGCCTCACTCAGTCAGCAACTCTCAAAAGCCCCTCGGGCGTATCAGTAAAACGGGGTACTCGACCCAAACATGACTGAGTGTAAATCTTAAGTCAGCACAGTGAGGAAATAGCAGTAAAAAGCCCCAAGGGGTCTATACAAGTCGGCACGAGGCCCCAAACATGGATTATAGCCCAAATATAGCAATAGTTTAGAACACAAATTTAACATAAGGTTTAGAGTAAAAATACGCAACACAATAGTTGCCGCGGAGAGGACCAATTCCAATCCCAAAATCAGTGCACGCCACATACTCGTCATCCAACATGTGCGCCATTCTGAAAACAGTGAGAAATGCGAAATCCGGGGTTTCATACCCTCAGGACAAGATTGATAGCCATTGCTTACCTCAACCCGGGCCAAAACACTAATCCGCTATGCTCTTGCCCCTCCAATCAGTCCCAATTGCTCTGAATCTAACCAAAACTAAATTTATATCATCAATATACGCTAAATGAACAAGGCTCAAACGAAAACTATCAATATTTGGCACAATTCTCGAAATTGGACAAACGCGAGCCCCGAGCCCACGTCTCGAAATTCGATAAAAATCACAAAACTAGAATCCTCATTCCCTTACCAGTCTACCCATACCAAATTTACCAAAATCCGACCTCAATTCCCACTCAAATCACCAAAAGAAATTTCCAAATTTTCCTCCCATTTTCCCCAAATTTTCTACTTTCATTCCTCAAATTGCATGGTGAAAATCAACACAAATTCATGAAATTAAACCAAAAATGATCGAAGAACACTTACCACAAGAATCCCACTGAAAATCTCGTCCAAGCTCTCCTTCCCCCGAGCTCTCTAATGGAAAAATGAGTTGTGGCCAAAAACCTCTTAAATTGGAACTTAAAACTTTCTGCCCAGGCTTTAGCCTTTGCGATCGCGGAAAAAGGCACGCGATCGCGACTCACAACAATGCGATCGCGACCAGCTCTATGCGATCACATAGAGCAATTCCATCACCTCACTGCCACACGCGCCCACACTGTGCGATCGCAATGCACCTCACGGGACCGCACTGTTCTGGCTCCTCTTACTTCGCGATCGCGGACCACTAAAGGCGATCACATATAACAATTTTGTGCTGCCTCACCAATAAGCTTATGAGATCACAGCCTCACCATTGCGATCGCATATAAGGAAACCAAACCAAGAAAAATACAACAACAACAACAGTCCTTTTAAGGCCAAACACACTCCGTTAACCACCCGAAACACACCCGAGGCCCCAGGAACCTCAACCAATCCGACCAACACACCTCATAACATAATTCAAACTTATTCCAGCCTTTGAAACACCAAAAAAACGCAAAAACACCAAAATCACATGAAATTCAAGCCTATGAACTTTGAAATTTCTAAATTCCACCAACAATGCTGAAACCATCCAAAATACCTCCGATTGACCTGGAAATTTCCACACAGATCTCAAATGACATTACGAACCTGCTCCTAAGTCCCAAATCACCTAATGAAGCTATCCGAACCATAGAATCTACATTCTGAGGTCATTTACCAATAAGTCAACTTCCGTTTGAGTTTTCCACTATTGAACCAAGTTAAGAGACTAAGTGTCTCATTTCTCTCCAAAAGTTGCTCCGAAACCGAGCCAACCAATCTAAAATAATATAATGAATTTAAACCACATATAATGAAGCAAAAATGGGGGAAACATGGCTATTACTCTCGGAACGACTTGCCGGGTCGTTACATAACTGCCCGACCGGCCTTCGCACGGTGGTAAATACATGACTGCCCGACCGACTGTAGCTCGATAGTAAATGTATTACTGCACAACCGGTCGTAGCTCGGTGGTAAATGCATGACTGCCTAACTGGACGTAGCTCGATGGTAAATGAATATGCTTGACTGCCCAACCGGTGGTAAATGAATATGCTTGACTGCCCAACCGGTGGTAAATAATGATACATAACTTCCCAACCGGTGGTAACAGCCCGACCGGCCGTAGCACGGTGGTAAGTAAATATGCATGAAGATGCATGTATTACTATATTATAAACATTAATATCTTTATCAAATACCTCAATAGGGACTTAAGGATATACTTAGACATGCTTGAATATCACTTTACAGGATTGAGTAACATAGACATCCTTAACTACTAAGAGTAGAACCACTTGTGGAATTGCATTACCTTTACGTACCGTTACTTGGATCATGCCGAAAGAAGAAAGGATTAGCCTTAACATACCTGAGCCTATTCTCTTGACAATCCCTCAAACACACGTCAATTTTGACAAATCATGTAACGGCGGATCGAAGTAGGAAAAAAATCCTTAAAATATTTTTGATATCATAGCACGTTATTTCCTATCTGATTAATATTCATTCCATACTCTACATCATCAAACAATTTTCTTTTGGCCTTCTCTGCCAAGTATTCTCAAAATCCCTCCAAGTTTATTACCAATAGCGAAACCAAGACAAAGAAAATTATCAAAGACAACTTATGTTATTCCTCCAAAGACAAATGTTATTCCCCCAACATGTAAACAACGCCACTTAGGTGTTATGACTCATCCTTCACCTTGGTGCCACCAAGTTATATGGCTTTAAGAGTCATTAATTTGAAATGGGGAGGGGCTGTCATGTTTAGGCCTTGTAGGCCTTATCCAAACTTTTATTTAATTTCCCACTAAAATTATTAATTATCCAATTATCCACATAATTAAGAATTATCTCAGATTACTTAAAATACTACTCACTTTTAAGACACTTTATATATCTTATTATAAGATATTTTACTATCATTGTCACGAGGTACCATATAAAATTAATACATACAATATTATTTCATTAAAACATCCATGTAAGATTTCATATATTTTTTCAATTTCTAATTTTCCTAATCTCATATAAAGAGTCCAAATTTTCGTACGCTTAATTCTTAAAATGGTAAAAAGATAACCTTTTTTCTTGTGAGAAAATAATTTTTATCTTTACAATAAAGAAAATCTCATAAACTTTATCATATTATATGTATAATTTAAAGCATATTCAAAAGTAGTAATATTAATAACTATATAAAATCATATTTTTCAAACTTTTTTACAAAAAAGTTTCACTCAAAGTACCATATCAAATGTATATAACGGTATCAAGGTTGTTATACTTACGGGGTCTTATAATAACATAGTGACAAATCCTCTATAATCTCATGAATGGTCTTAATCCCTTGAAACTCATATGGATTACTACGACTTATCCAAATATTAACGTACGGGATGTAACACGAGGCTTTTTGGACCTCTAAAGCTTCAAGAATTTCATCCATTTCTGAGTTCAACCTTTCAAGCGCCAAGTCATTTTGGAGACTATTTTCCAAAAGCTCCTCCAAGGCACTTTGCTCTTTGTTTCCTCCTTCAAGTAGGCATTCTAACATGAGCTTGAACTCTCCATTTTGACCATGCTCAATTTCTTCCACTTCCATATCCCTATAATTTTCATCACAAAAAGTAGAATAATCATAGCGGGGGTTTGGGGAAGGGCGACAAATAAGCACTATTACCCCAATGACTATTTTGATGACCACACTTATCACAAATACTTCACTCATGTTTTTGAGGTTGTGCATACAATCCGCCCCCAGGAGAATTTATACAATTTTGCTACGAGTGTGTGGTCCTCCACATGAAGGACAAGGGTCATCAAAGATGAACAACTAACATCCGACAAGTTTTCATTATATGATGCCATTTTCCAAAAACTAAGAAAATAAACCAAAAACAAATAAGATGATAAAGATAGGAAAAATAATGTCACGCCCCAAAATCGAGGGACGAGACCGGCGCCCAACCGGATGAACTCGGTCAAGCGAACCTGGATTTACATTTTAAAAGTAAAACATCAAAATAGAATCAAGCATGCGGTTACAACATATTCCCTTTCTTCTTTTAACATTTTCAACATTAGATATTACCAAAACATCCATACGAAGTACAACATTCCCGATACGGGACCACAATTACGAGTAAGTACAGCAACTATCCAAAATATGTTTACAACCCACATAGTGTCTACGGAGCCTCTAAGAGTACGGAGAAGAATACATAGACGGCGCCGGTAACAAGGCCCCGCCTATACCTCAAAAGGAATGACATAAACAAAATGAGTCAACATGATTTACATACAGCCCCGAGAGGAGGTGAGGCTCACCAAGATGCTGAAGAGATGGAGGGAAAGGCACGACTAACGGCGATCAACGCTACCTGTTACAGAACCACCTACATCCATTTAAAAGATGTAGCGCCCCCGAAAAAAAGGACGTTTGTACCATTGAATAGCACTAGTATGTATGAACAAACCTACTCTAGATAGGATAAACATCAACAGTCAACACAAATAGAGGCATCAGAAAACAATACACCGAGGCAAGGAAAAACACAAACAAGAGTTACCACAACCCTCATCCCGTTTTGCCATCTTTTGGTTAATGTACTTTTAAGTTCATCTTGTTATTATTATTACTGATCCACCGTGTCGTTTTCCCACGGAGTCCGATCTTTGCCCGATCGGCTAAGCCATCCTATGTAAGGTCCGAATTTCAATCAAATCACATATAACCACCGTGGATTGTTCTCACGGAGTCCGATCTCTGCCTGAATATGGTAGGCTAACACCGTGGCTTGCGCACAACACAAAGAGTCCGATCCCTGCTCGATTGACTAGGCCATCTCAACGGTAAACAATGAGGACAATAATCATCATCAAATCATAATCATATCACAATATCAAGTCATCCATGTGTACAACATGGAGTCCGATCCCAGCCAGACTAGATAGGCCTTCTCACCCCTAGGACATTCTCCTGGTACAATTTTGTCTGTTTTAGATCACTTACATCAATTTTAACCTTTTTGATCCCCAACACATATTGTTCTTTGATTCGTCTTTCATATCATTAGAATCCTTTGATTCACATTTCACAACAATTCATCCTTTCATCCATATTCCATAACCATCCACTCCATTAATTCATGTTCCACAACAATTCAACCTAATGTTTCACATTACACATCATTACCATCTCTTTACCCACATTTCATATCATAGCAACTTTTGATTTATATTTCGTACCGTTCTAGTCTTTCATATTTACCACACCCATCATATGCAAGAATCACACACATAGTAGAAGAAGGAATAAAATGATCGCAACTTATATACTCAAGTAGCACAACGATATGGTATTAGCATGGAATGAAATAGAAGCAAAGATTCCTCAACTAGGCACTTAGAACACATAAATTCTGTAGATATCTGACAAGGGAATCATACCTGGAAAGTGAGCACCATGGGTTTACCATATGAGGATTAGAGTTAGCCATACATACCTTGAGTTGGAATTTCTCTATAATTTCTATCCAAAATCACCGGACCTTCTAACGCCTTCAATCTAATTTACAATATGACACATTCAAACTTAGAGTTAGGAACCTTGAACTCATTGGGATTTTATCAACTACTATGTGGTCCTTTAGATTAACTAACCCCTTTTTAGTGAAGAAGATTATGGAATATTATTCACATGCATGTAAGGTTTCACTTTTTATTTTCAAGAACCAACCTATGTGAGTTTTATTCTTACACAAAATCTGAGAAATTGGGAAAATAGGGTGAAGAAGTACCTTTTTTAGTGAAGAAGATGACAATAACTCGATAATTTCCTGGCTTAAGTGATTTTGGAAAATCAAATTGGATGTTGTTGAAACCTTCTCTCTCAAGAACTCTCTTCTTTTCTCTCTATTCTAGGTCAGAAAATCGTTAAAAATGAAGGAAAAAGGTGTTTTATAAAACAGGGGTTCGGGTTTTAAATTTAGAAAATAGGAGCCCTGACGCAGAGATGCGGTCAGGAATGCGATCGCATTCCTTCTATGTGGTTCGCATTCCTATCGCATAAATGGCCCTCAAAATGGGACAAAATGAGACCGGACTGCCCAGGTATGCGACCACTATGCGGTCCGCATACCTGTTATGCGATCGCATAGTGCGGCGCATAACCTCCCTCGCAAAAACTATGGGGTAATAATGCAACAACTATGTGGCCCGCATTCGTGAAATGCGATCGCATTCTAGGCCGCATAGCTGTCCTCAAAATGGACAGCAAACTGTCCAGGTATGCAACCACTATGCGGTCCGCATACCTATTATACGATCGCATAGTGCGTCGCATAACGCGCAATTTCTGGAAAATTTAATCTTTCAAGTTCTGGGATACTTTTTACTCAAAATAGGACCATTTTAAGAATTTCTACCATTATAATAGCACAGGGACCTACTCGGGCATTATTTTTGACATAGAAATTTTACGGGTCTTTACAAATAATTACACAAATACTCACAAGTTTTGACCAAAGCACTTACACATACTTCTCAAACAACCTAAATACGCCAAATTGTTCCCCAGCAATGGCGCAAAATTTGATGACGTCCAAATCCACTACTAAAAAGTAAATGGACACGGTCGCATGCAATATAATTTACCCAACTACAAGTCGGGACCGAATCCCAAAGAGAACAATATGTAGGACATTAGCCCTGTAAGAGAATTATCAATTATTATGTTAATCCAAACACATAAAATGTAATTGTGAAAATATTATAGCTAAATGCGAAAATGTAAACTAACCTAGAAAGAAAATAAAATGATCAATGGCTACAAGCATGGATGCATAGGGAATTACACTCAACTAACAATCTAACTATTTCACGTATTATCTTTCCCAAAATTAATTCGAAGTTAATGGCTGAGCGGTAGGGTTAGCTAATCCCTTGGAAACATTAAAAAAAAAGAATAATTAAAGAAACAATAACTCACTTGATAATAAATAAAAATCGTTCAATACATAAGCACAACAAGATACTTAATCCACACTTTAAATATGAATATTTCCATAAACAAGATTCAAGTGTTGGAAAAAATACTACACACTTAAATATTCAATACAAAGAAAGGAAATGAAGAAATGAGCATAAATGACTAAGATATTCTCAACCAAAACCTTCAAATCTTCAAGACACAAGTGTGTTTGCAGGAATCCTAGCTTCCAAAAATTGTCTTCTCTAGTCTAAGAACTGAAAAATAAGCCAAAGATATGCCAAAGATAAGCTAGGTTGTGTATTTGTAGGTTTGGAATAGAGAAGATGTGAATTTCCAAGTATGCCCAGGTGTGAAGCCCGTTGGCCGCACCTGCGGAAGTATCCTTGCAGCTGCAGTTCCGCAGATGCGGGTAGCTTATCGCAGAAGCGTACATTGAAGGGAAACTCTAACTCTGCAGATGCTCAATTGCATATGAGTATTTTATGCGCAAATGTGCGAGCACAAAAGCGTTCCTTCTCTCGGAGATGTGGTGCTAGGGAAGGAAGTTTAATTTAACAGATCAGGCCCTCGGCCTCACTCAGTCAGAACCTCTCAAAAACCCCTCGGGCGTAGCAGTAAAACGGGGTACTCGACCCAAAACATCATTTTTTATATCTCAAAATAGTGTAAATAAGGCTGAGGTTCGAAAATAGTTAAACGCAACATGACACTCGTAAATCATAAATCAACAGTGAAGAAATAGCAGTAAAAAGCCCCCTAAGGAGTCTAAATAGTCGGCGCGAGGCCCCAAACATGGCTTATACCCAAAATATAGCAATAGTCTTTAAAATACAATTTAAATATGATTTAGAGTAAAATACGCAACTCAATAGTTGCCGCGGAGAGGACCAAGTCCAATCCAAAATTAGTGCGCGCCACATACTCGTCATCCGACATGTGCGCCATTCTAAAACTAGTGAGAAATATGAAGTCCGGGGTTTCATACCCTCAGCACAAGATTTATAACCATTACTTACCTCTACCGGGCCACAATACTAATCCATGATGCTCTTGCCCCTCAAGTTGGCTCCCATTTGCTCTGAATCTAACCAAAACCAGATTCACATCATCAATAGACGCTAAAGGAACACAACCCAATCGAAAACTATCAATTTATACAAAAACCTTGAAATTCGGCAAATCCGAGCCCCGGGCCCACATCTCAGAATTTGATAAAATTTACATCACTAGAATACTCGTCCTCCCATGATTCTATACATACCAAGAAAACTAAAATCTAACCACAATTGGCCACTCAAATCCAAAAAAAAGTTCCAAATTCCATGCACCTTTCTACCCCAAATTTGGGTTTAATTTCAACAATTTCCCGTTTAGTTACTTAGAAAACGACATATAAATGAGTTATGAAGTTGGTACCTTACCTCCAAGAGAGTCCCTTTGATTTCTTCTTCAAACCCCTCTCAAATAGCTCTCAACTCGTTCAAAAATGGACGAAAGAAATGAGCTAATCTCGCACAAATGACCTTTAAAACATTCTGTCCATCAATTAATTTCCTCAGTGCGATCTCATTTCCAGGGATGCGTTCGCGATGCACAGGCCAGCCACTTTATGCGTTCGCATACAAACATAGCATTCACATAGCTCAAACATTCATCCCCCTCATGCGCCCCAGAACACCCTATGCGATCGCGGACCTTACCCACATGATCGCACTGCACACAGGACCCACACTATGCGATCGCACTGCACACAGGACCCACACTACGCGATCGCAGCCTCCACCCACGCGATCGCACTGCATAAAAACCCATGCTGACCCCAACTAGCCTATGCGATCGCATTCTTACCCACGCGATCGCATAGGAGGACACCAGAACAGAACACCAGCAAAATTTCGCAACTTCCAACATCCAAACTTGATCTGTTAACCTGTCAAAACACACCCGAGGCCATCCGGACTTCAACCAACACGCCACCACAACCCATAACCTTATTCAAACTTAGTCGGGCCTTCGAAATACCAAAAACAACGTAAAAACACCAAAATTACATCAAATTCAAGCCTATGAACTTTGAAACTTCTAAATTTTGCCAACGATGCCGAAACCAACCAAAACACCTCCGAATGACCTAAGATTTTGCACACATATCCAAAATGACATTATGAATCTACTCCAACTCCCGCAATTTCATTCCGACCCCGATAGCCTGTTTTCCACTGCCGACCAGAAATTGGCAAAAAAATGAACTTTCGCCAATTCAAGCCTAATTCTATACCGGACATTGAAACTTCATTCCGAACACCCTCCTAAGTCCCAAATCACCTAACGAAGCTATCCGAGCCATAAAATCCACATTCCGAGGTCGTTTACCAATAAGTCAACTCCCGGTTAATTATTTCAACTATTAAGCTAATTTAAGAGATTAAGTGTGTCAATTCTCACCACGACCACTCCGAACCCGAACCCACCGACTCAACACAACATAAATAGGTTGAGAAACATATGATAAAGTAGAAATTGGGGAAATAGGGCTAATCTCACGGAAGGACCGGCCGGGTCGTTACATCCTCCCCCTCTTAAGCAAACGTTCATCGTCGAACGGGTCTAGAAACATACCTGGAGTCTTGAATAAGTGATGATACATGTCCCACATCTCCCGCTCGGTCTCCAAGGTGGCATCCTCCACCGGCTGTCATCTCCACTGAACCTTTACTGAGGCTATATCCTTAGACCTCAGCTTTCTGACATGACGACCCAAAATAGCCACTGGCTCTACCTCATATGACATATCACCCTCGAGCTGAACTGTGCTGAAGTCCAAAACATGAGACGGGTCACCAACATACTTCCAGAGCATCAAAATATGGAACACCGAATGAATACTCGCCAAGCTGGGAGGCAAGATAAGTCGATAAACCACCTCCCCAATCCTCTGAAGCACCTCAAATGGCCCAATGAACCTGGGACTCTACTTTCCCCTCTTCCCGAACCGCATAACACCCTTCATGGGTGACACCTTCAGCAAAACTATATCCCCAACCATGAAAGACACATCCCCGACCTTCCAGACCGCATAACTCTTCTACCTAGACTACGCCGTGTGAAGCCGCTCCTGAATCAACTTCACCTTACCTGAACCAGGTCTGTGCCCAATAATCTAGCCTCACCCGGATCAAACCAACCAACCGGAGATCTGCACCTCCTACCATATAAAGCCTCATATGGAGCCATCTGGATACTCCACTGACAACTATTATTATATGCAAACTCCGCGAGTGGAAGAAACTGGTCCCATGAACCCCTAAAATCAATGACACAGGCACGCAACATATCCTACAAAATATGAATAGTACGCTCCGACTGCCCGTCGGTCTGAGGATAAAATGATGTGCTCAACTCAACCTGAGTACCCAACTCTCTCTGTACGGCTCTCCATAACTGAGATGTGAACTGAGTACCTCTGTCAGAAATGATAGAAATTGGAACCCCATGCAATTAGACAATCTCCCTGATATAAATCTCAGCTAACTCAAAAATATCTTTCTTCATCCGCCTCCACCAATAATGCTGTTGCAGATCCTGACACATCTTCGCGGCACCCGGGTGGATGGAATACCACGAACAATGGGTCTCTGCTAGAGTGAAATCTTGAAGCCCATCTACATTGGGCATGCAAATCCGGCCCTGCATTCTCATGATCCCATCATCACCAATAACCACATCCCTGGAATCACCGCGATGGACCCTGTCCTGAAGAACAAGAATATGTGGATCATCATACTAGTGTGCTCTAATCAGATCATAAAGAGAAGACATGGAGGCTACATAAGCCAATACCTGCGGAGGCGCTAATAGATCCAATCTCACCAACTGACCCGCTAAAGCCTGAACATCAAGTGCTAATGGACGCTCTGCTACTAGAAGGTAAGCTAGACCCCCCAAACTCTCCGCTCTATGGCTCAGGGCATCGGCCACTACATTGGCCTTCCCCGGATGATATAAAATAGTGAGGTCATAATCCTTGAGAAGCTCCAACCACCTCCTCTGACGCAAATTCATATCCTTCCGCTTAAGCAGATGCTGCAAACTACAGTGATCAGTGAAAATCTCACAATGCACTCCATACAAATAATGACGCCAAATCTTTAAGGCGTGAACAATAGCTGCTAGCTCAAGATCGTGCACTGGATAATTCTTCTCGTGCACCTTCAGCTGTCTGGACGCTCAGGCAATCACCCTACCGTCCTGCATCAAAACTTCTCCAAGGCTTAACTCTCGAGGCATCAGAGTAAACTGTATAAGAACCTGAACCCGTAGGCAAAAACAATACCGGAGCAGTAGTTAAAGCTGACTTGAGCTTCTGAAAGCTCTCCTCACACTCCTCAGTCCATCTGAACAGAACACCCTTCTAGGTCAGTCTGGTCATAGGTGCTGCAATAGATGAAAATCCCTCGACGAAACAACAATAGTAGCCTGCCAAACCAAGGAAACTGTGAATCTCAGTAGCTTATGACAGTCTAGGCCAACTCTGCACCGCCTCTACCTTCTTCGGATCAACCTTAATACCCTCACTGGGCACCACGTGCCCCAAGAATGCTACTGAATCAAGCCATAACTCACACTTCAAAAATTTTGCATACAATCTCTTCTCTCTCAAGGTCTGAAGCACAACTCCCAAATGATGCTCATGATCCTCCCGAGATCGGGAATACACCAAGATATCGTCAATGAACACGATGACGAAATAATCCATAAAAGGCCGGAATACACTGTGTATCAGGTGCATAAAGGTTGTTGGGGCATTGGTCAGCCCAAATGACATAACCAGGAACTCATAATGACCATACCTAGTCCTCAAAGCAGTCTTCGGGATGTCTGGCCCCCGAATCATAAACTGATGATAATCGGAATGCAAGTCAATCTTGGAAAATACTCTGGCACCCTGCAACTGATCAAAAGGTCATCTATACGAGACAAGGGATACCAATTCTTCACCGTAACTCTATTTAGCTGCCGATAATCAATACACATACGCATAGAACCATCCTTCTTCTTTACGAACAACACCGGTGTACCCCAAGGTGACACACTAGGCTGAATGAACTCCTTATCTAGGAGTTCCTGAAGCTGCTCGTTCAGCTCCGCTGGTGCCATACGATAAGGTGGAATAGAAATAGATTGGGTGCCTGGCACCAGGTCAATACCAAAATCAACATCCCTGTCGGCATACCCGGCAGGTCTATAGGAAACACGTCCGGAAAGTCACGAAGCACAGGAACTGAATCAATAGTGGGAGTCTCACCACCTCACAAAAGCCAGATAAGATAAACACCCCTTTTCAACCATGCGCTGAGCCTTCAGGTAGGAAATCACCCTGCTAGGCATATACTAAGAAGAACCTCTCCACTCAACCCTTGGACATCCGGGCATAACTAAGGTCACGGTCTTAGCATGACAATCAAGGACAACATGACGTAGAGATAACCAATCCATGCCCAATATCACATCAAAATCGACCATGCTGAGTAATAGTAGGTCCACTCGGGTCTCCAAACCCCCAATAGATATCACACACGACCGATAGACTCGGTCCACAAAAATAGTATCGCCCACCGGAGTCGACACATGAACAGAGTTAACTAAAGACTCACGGGGCATATCCAGAAAATGGGCAAAATATGAAGAAACATAGGAATATATAGAACCAGAGTCAAATAAAGCCAGAGCATCTCAGCAATAGACTGAGGCAATACCTGCGATCACTACATCGGAGGCCATAGCATCCGGCCTGGCAGGAAATGCATACATACGAGCCTGACCTCCAACTGCTCGACCTCCCCCTATAGGGCGGGCTCTAGCTGTATAACTACCACCCCTGGCTGCCTGGGTGGGTGGTGAAGTAACTGGAGCTGAAGTCGAGGGCTGGCCCCTCTACTGAGAAGAACCAACAGGACAACAGGGACACTGCCTCCACATGTGCCCGAACTCTCCACACTCAAAACAACTCCCTGAGCTACAGGCGGGGACTGATAGAAACCCCTGGCACTAGAACGGCCACTGGAAGACTCATGCATAGAAGAACTCTGAGCTGGTGGTGCTCGAGCTGCACCCTGAGCTGGGAGGGCATCGAATGAAGTACGGCCTGGCTGAGAGCCACGAGGACCATGCCCCGAAGACACACCACTATAAGTTGGGCGGAATGACCGAGGCTTGAATGAACGACCTCTACAATGCTAAAAGTGTCCTCTGGAAGGAGAACCACTAGAACTGACCGATCCATGAGGCCTCTTGGCCTCTCGCTCCTGGTGGCGAACCGAATCAATATCTCGAGCAATGTCAACAACCTACTCGAATGTAGCATCTGATACACTCTCCCGGGTCATAAATAGGCGGAGCTGATAAGTGAGGCCATCCAAGAACCTCCTAACCCTCTCCCTATCAGTAGCATCTGATACTCTCTCCCGGGTCATAAATAGGCGGAGCTGATAAGTGAGGCCAACTCTGAGAACCGCATTTCATACTGCATCACTGACAGCTCACCTTGGCGCAGCTGCTCAAAAAGACGCTGCTCATCCCTGTGTGACTGGGGTACATACTTCTCCAAAAAGATAGTGGAGAATTGCTGCCAGGTGAGGGGTGTTGAACCAACAGGCCTACGCCTCTCAAAAAACTCCCACCAAGTGAAAACAACACCAGAAAACTGAAATGTAGCAAATGAGACCCCACTGGTCTCCAAAATCCCAGCAGTACGCAGCATCCTCTGACACTTATCCAGAAACCCCGGGGCATCCTTGCCCTCAGCACCACTGAATGTCGGAGGCTGTAGTCTACTAAATCTCTCCAGTCTACGCTGCTCGTCCTCTGGCATACCCGGTACCACGAAGTCTTGAACTGGAGCAACCGGATGGGCTGGAACTGCCCCCGGTGTCTGCTGGTCCTGAGTACCCTACTTAAGTTTCCGGACAATTGGAGTCTGACTGCCTCCCCCCGCCTGAGAAGTAGCGGCAACTACCTAGCAAGGGTGGTACACACCGTCAAGATCTGGGCCAAGGTCTCCTGAAGAGCTGGAATAACCATAGGCAATGTCAGTGCCTGAGCCTGCCCCGCTTGAGTATCTGTGGCGGGAGTCTGACCCTGAACAGTAGGGGGATCAATTGGCACTGCCCTGGATGCTGCATGGGCTAGCCCCTACCTCTACCACGGCCTCGGCCTCTCGCTAGTCTACCTGGTGGCTGATTATCCTGATCGGTAGCGTGAGTCCTCACCATCTGTGAGACAAGAAAACAACGGAAGTTTAGATTTTCCATAACCAACAAAATGGCATGACAGAATTCAAGAAAAATAAGATTGTTCCTAAGGGTTCCGCAGCCTCTCGAAGATAAGTAGAGACGTCTCCGTACCGATTCGCAAGACTCTACTAAACCTGCTCATGACCGTTGAGTCCTATACCTAGGCTCTAATACCAACTTGTCACGACCCCCAAATCCTAAACCGGCCGTGATGGCGCCTATGTGGAACTAAGCTAGCCCATAATCACAAAATTTCAGTTTCTCTCTAAAATCCCAACCATTTAAACATTTCATAAAGTATATAGAATTACAACCAAGTCTACTATTATATTACAAAACCTCCGAATGAACAACTAGATACAACAAAAGAAGGGAAAACAGAGATGCTGCGGAAGCTGAACAACTACCTCTATATCCTGAACTCCAGCTCCACACGGAATAGATGGCTAACGCCCAGTATCAACACCTGAATCTGCACACAGGGGTGCAGGGAGTAATGTGAGTACGCCAACTCAGTAGTAATGAGAATAAATCAAGTCTAAGCGGCAAGAAACACATAAAAGTCAATGTCATCAGTTCACAATATGCACATCCTTTCTTTCCAGCAGTATATACATAGATATATGAAATCATCATGCCTTAAAACCAACTTCAGAAAAATCCTTTGAAAAATATTATTTCTAACAATTTCAAAAATAAAAATAACCGAAGGATTTAGTGTAAAAACAAAATAAATCAGAAGTAGCCCCGCGTGCAAAACATGAATCATAAATCGCCCATCGGGCAGAACATCACTCAGCACCTCACAACCACTCAGTATCAGCCCCTGGGGCAATCTCACTGTCACTCATTCCTCCTAATCACTCATCACTCGGCACTCGGCACTCGGCACTCAGCACTCAGCACTCAGTAGGTACATGCACTCACTAGGGGTGTGTACAGACTCCGGAGGGGCTCCTTCAGCCCAAGCGCTAATATCAAGACACGTCCTGGCGTATCATATCCTCCCAAATCAGGCCCTCGGCCTCACTTAGTCAGAACCTCTCAAAAGCCCCTCGGGCGTAGCAGTAAAACGGGGTACTCGACCCAAAACATCATTTTTCATATCTCAAAATAGTGTGAATAAGGCTGAGGTTTGAAAAAAGTTAAGCACAACATGACTGTGTGTAATTCATAAATCAACAGTGAGGAAATAGAAGTAAAAAGCCCCCAAGGGGGTCTAAACAAGTCTGCGCGAGGTCCCAAAATGGCTTATAGCCCAAATATAGTAATAGTCTTTAGAACAAAATTTAACATATGATTTAGAGTAAAATATGCAACTCAATAGTTGCCGCGGAGAGGACCAAGTCCAATCCAAAATCAGTGCGCGCCACATACTCGTCATCCTACATGTGCGTCATTCTAAAAGCAGTGAGAAATACGAAATTCGGGGTTTCATACCCTCAGGACAAGATTTATAACCATAGTACCTCTATCGGGCCACAATACTAATCCGCGATGGGCTTGCCCCTAAAATTGGCTCCTGATTGCTCCGAACCTAACCAAAACGAGATTAACATCATCAATAGACGCTAAAGGGACACAACCCAATCGAAAACTATCAATTTATACAAAAATCTCGAAATTCGGCCAAACCCGAGCCGCGAACCCACGTCACGGAATTTGATAAAATTTATATCACTAGAATCCTCGTCTTCCCACGATTCTATACATACCAAGAACACTAAAATCGGACCACAATTGGCCACTCAAATCCTCAAAAGAAAATTCCAAATTCCATGCACCTTTCTTCCCCAAATTTGGGTTTAATTTCAACAATTCCTCGGTTTAATTACTTAGAAAACGTCATACAAACGAGCTATGAAATTGGAACCTTACCTCCAAGCGAGCCCTTTGATTTCTTCTTCAAACCCCTATCAAGTAGCTCTCAATTCGTTCAAAAATGGAGGAAAGAAATGAGCTAATCTCACACAAATGGCCTTTAAAACATTCTGCCCAGCAATTAATTTCCTCAGTACGATTGCATTTCCAGTGATGCGTTCGCGATGCACAAACCAGACCACTCTATGCGTTCACGTACAAACACACGCGTTCGCATAGCTCAAACACTAATCCCCCTCACGCGCCTCAGAACACCCTATGCGATCGCGGACCTTACTCACGCTACCGCACTGCACAAAGGACCCACTCTACGGGATCGTGGACTCCACCCACGCGATCGCACTACATAAAAAACCCATGCTGCCCCCCAACTAGCCTATGCGATCGCATTCTTACACACACGATCGCATAGGAGGACACCAGAACAGGAACACCAGCAAAATTTTGCAACTTCCAACATCCAAACTTGATCCGTTAACCTATCAAAACACACCCGAGGCCCTCGGGACCTCAACCAACATGCCACCACAACCCATAACCTAATTGAAACTTAGTCGAGCCTTCGAAATACCAAAAACAACGCAAAACACCAAAGTTACATCAAATTCAAGCCTATGAACTTTGAAATTTCTAAATTTTGCCAATGATGCCGAAACCATCCAAAACACCTCCGATTGACCTGAAAATTTGCACACATATCCAAAATGACATTGCGAACCTGCTCCAACTCCCGGAATTCCATTCCGATCCGATAGCCTATTTTCCACTACCGACCGAAAATCGCCAAAAACTAACTTTCGCCAATTCAAGCCTAATTCTACACCGTACATCGAAACTTCATTCCGAACACCCTCCTAAGTTCCAAATCGCCTAATGAAGCTATCCGAGCCATAAAATCCGCATTCCAATGTTGTTTACCAATTGTCAACTCCCAGTTGACTTTTTCAACTATTAAGCTAATTTAAGAGACTAAGTCTCTCAATTCTCACCACGACAACTCTGAACCCGAACCAACCGACCCAACACAACATGAATAAGCTAAGCAACATATGATAAAGCAGAAATGGGGGAAATGGGGATAATCTCACGAAACGACCGGCCGGGTCATTACAATAAACTTGGCAAGGGCACATATATAGCATCAACCGTACGAATAAAGTATACTCCCTAAAGCCACCCCCAACTAAAAACATTGCAGTGTCCTTACTGCACAATATCAAAATGAAATAAGAGTAGTTTGAGGGTCTCCTTGAGGTCTGCGTTTGACTAGTCACTGCCGTGGGGAACTCTCGGCCTCATCCTCATCAGTATCATCAACATCAGCATCAGCAGCACTCGACATGAAGGAGTAATCCTCGCTATCATCGTCATCCTTAATAGGTATCTTCTTGTTCGGCTTGCCCCATTTGAGACGGCCTTGATGCCTCTCCACATCTTGACCATAAACTTTCCTTTCTTCTTGTTTCTCGCTTTCTCCTTTTGGAAGTATGACTGAAGATCTACATGTGCCTTGGCCAAGTTGCCATAGGTTGCTTCGAGTCTGTCAACAGTAGCTGCCATCTTCTCATGAGACCCTGTCTGCTTTTTCTAGGAATCTAGGTATGTCTTCATGTCTTTCCTTGCAAAGTACTTGGGCCTAGGCTGGGTGTATGAGGGTCCACTAGGGATCTATGACACTAAGTCACGTATAGCGCCATGTTGCGAGTTCAGCAACCCAAATGGTCCCTTAGGCAATGTTGCCTGTGAGGATGACTCTAGTCCGACAATAGTGGTGACTTTCCTTTTCTTACTCTTTGCTGCAATACCCTCGCCCATTACTCTCAACAGATGAAAGGGTTTATCAGCCGGAAACCAAGATCGGTGCTGCGCACATCAACCCCTACCCGCCTGCACAACTCTGTAATCAGCGAAGGAAACAACAAACCTGGGTTGTCGTCTAGCAAATACTCTCTCAGCTCTCGCAGGATATAGTGACCAACATTCACAAGTTTGCCGACTAGAATGCACGCAATGATCAAGGCTCTGGTGTATGAGACATCTAAAATATTTCCACAGGGTGATACCCTATTTTAGAGGATGTAGAGCCTTATTTTGGCTTCAGCTGTGAAGTCGATCGACTTCAAACCCCTTTTCTTGTTGGTCCATTTTGTTCTCATGCTTGCGGGATAGAGTTTAGAAACAAGCCATTCTCCGTTGTTGCAATGATCCTTTTTTCGCACTGGCTCAAGTGGATGGTCAGGAAGCCCGAGAATGTCATTAATCTACTCAGTCCCAAGCCTAACTGTTTTGCCTCTTATGGTGAGTTGTGGGTCGACGAAGTTTGTACACTTAAGATTAGCATAAAATTCACGAACCCACTCCACATTGGCTTTGCATGGAGTAGGCATGAAGCACGACCTGTCGAAGGCTTGTAGACGGCCATAGAATTCTGGAAGTAGCTCGGCCAATTTATCCTCCGTGATCCTCTTTTCAAACACGATATTTTTTGTGAGAAGGTTGTCGTGATACCGTCGATGACAGTCGGCTGACATGAAGCGTGAGTTATGAAATTATTCCTCCAAATCCTCCTCCTCAATTTCATGATCAAGCGGAGCATTTTCGTTCATGTTCGAGTCCATTTTAGAACAAAGTACCTTCAAAAAATCAAAACGATTCAGGCAGTAGAATCATGTTAAGGAATTCAAAACAATGCAATCAGGCCAAAGAATCTAGTCGAACGGGTCCCGAAAGTTCCAGTTGCGAAGCTACTAGTTTTGGCAAAATTGCGCAGTTTCCGCACCTGCAGAAACACCATCGCAGGTGCGGCGGGCTCACTTATGCGGCGCTTCTTACGCATCTGCAGAATTACCCAGTTGACCAAAAATTGCACCTGCGGAACTTTCAAAGCAAGTGCGAGGCCACATCTGCGACACTTTTTTCTCTTCTAGGACGTTCATCAGAGGGTTCAAAAGCACAGAATTTTTTTACTCTTTCGCTTTTCAAACATGATTTTAGCACATAATTTATACTCAAGAATTCTAGATTAGTGCACTAGATGAACCTTCTCTATTAAGACTGATTTTGTGGTACATAGCAAAATATTTTCTTTTGGACAATTTGTCGAACACATTGCAAACAGTGAGAAGCTATGCTTCTTTACACAAATCGGGTGCTCAAATTTTCCCCGAATTGTTTTTAATCATCACAGCACACATACGTATACTCTCAACAAATATCCTTCACTCCTAAAACTAAAATTGATAGAAGGAAAAGGATACTAGAATGCAAAGAAAATAGCCATTTGCGATGAAGAAGAAGAAACATAGATGAAGAAGAAGAAAAAGAGAAAAGTAGAAAAGAGGAGTAGAAAGAGAATTGAGCATGATACCTGTGTGGTCTTGTGCATGAGATCTTGAGTGTGACAAAAGATTGTGTGAGATAGGAGAGGTGTTTGAGTTTGGGGGAAAAAAGATAGAATATACCTGATGAAATGTGTGCTTGGTTCATTAAACCTGCCTGATTCATGTACCAACGATTATAGAAGCGCTTCTGCGAAGACGCTTCTACGAGTGTTTTATCGCACCTGCGCATTTTGCGCATCTGCGCCTGGATTTCCGCTTCTGCATGAGCGCAACTGCGTGATTTGTCTACAGGTGCAGTTGTACCAGACTTCAGTTGGACAGTTTTGGGCAGCCACTGTTTTGGCTTGTTCCAACACTTCGAACCCCTTAATTCAACTCCAAAAATCTAAAACTTTGCAGATTAGTCAAAAATAACATAATAAACTATTCTAAAAAAGAAAATTTTAAAAAGGACAAATTTTTTTGAAAATGATGGGATGCCTCCCACCAAGCACCGCATTTAATGTCGTGGCACGACGCAGATCAACTTTATCACTTTTCTCGCCACTTGGATGATATGAATTTGGAACCTAACTGGGAATCAAGTTTGTGACCACGAGCTATTGGGGTGGTAAGTTGATGATCAAGCAAAACTTTAATTTCTTTATTTTGCATTTTTTGGCTTTCATGTGAGGAATGTCATTTTGCCTTCTTGTTCCCTCAAATTGTAAGATGTATGGCCTTTGCCTTTCCTCCTCACAATCCCTCATTGACTCGTGTCATTCAATTCGTATCACCATACAATTCCAATGTTGAAAAATGCTTGGAATGTGACATCAAACCTCCAAATTGCAATTCTTCCCGGATTTTGACATCCTCTTTTTCCCCCGGACTAGAGTCAATCTAATTCATATTTCAATAACACCGGTTGACTCTAATTCCATATTTTTCTCGGCATCACTAACAAGAATGGAGCCGGTTGGCGGATTTTCAATTCTTTATTCCTAAAAATAAAGCTCACTTTCTTCCTCGGAGTTGGACTCTTCTTGACCTCTTTCCACACTTCCAAATTAATAGGCATAATGAGCCTCAATCAATGATTTCATTTGAACTTTCAAAGTGCGGATAGTCTCGTCATTTTGATGTAGTGCTTGTCTTAAGTCCTCGAAGGCCAAGCTTTGCTTTTCCTCATTTTCAAGAATGGCCTCCATCATCCTCTCATTTTTAGCATTTGAAAGTTCTTCTTGATTTTCATCAAGTGCAAGGAAGGATTTTCAGCGTCCACATCTAAGGAAAGGTCTTGGCTATCATTCACTTCTGTGGTGTCATGCCCCAAACCTAGGGAGGTGTGGCTGGACCTGAGCGAATCACTCTGTAACTCATGATCATTCGACCAAAATTAGAACATACATAGGTCAAGTTGACTGAACTTATTACTTTTGTAACTATCGTGGGCCAACATGGACACGACTCATAATATACAAGTGTAAGTGTGTGAACACTGTATAAATTAACTGTCGTTCTTAAAACATGAATACATATGGGCAGTCAAGGACTCTGACATACTTTACAAAATGAGCCTCTGTCTATAAAGCCTCTAAGATTATTTGGAATAAAATGGGAGAAGGTACCGGGCTACCCATAAGTCTGTAGCAAAACTCTGACACTATGATTCATAGACTCGACTGCACTCCGAATGAGGTGGAGTCTTACCGATCCTTCGCTTAATGCCAAACTTGTTTACTACGAGGGCTTGTCAAACTGATTATCTATACCTGCAAGCCTGAATGCAGTGTCCCCAACAAAAGGACTTCAGTACGAATAATGTACTGAGTATGTAAGGCAGAACTGAAAAAGTAACAATAAGTCAACATTAATTAAAGACATATAAAATCAACATGAATCTCTGAAGC
Source organism: Nicotiana rustica (assembly GCA_005239535.1). Classification (NCBI taxonomy): domain Eukaryota; kingdom Viridiplantae; phylum Streptophyta; class Magnoliopsida; order Solanales; family Solanaceae; genus Nicotiana; species Nicotiana rustica. The sequence goes on from ML527859.1 coordinate 113,500, forward strand.
GCCACTATATACTTATTATACTTATACATAAAATACTTCTCACATTGTATGATGCATGACTGCCCAACTAATTAGTGGTAACTGCTCGACCGATCTTCGCACGATGGTAAATACATAGTCGCCCGACCGATCGCAGCTCGGTGGTAAATGTATAACTGCCCAACCGGCCGTAACTCGATGGTAAATGCATGACTGCCCGACCGTGGTAAATGAATATACATGACTGCCCAACCGGTGGTAAATAATGATACATAACTGCCCAACCGCTGGTAACTGCCCGAACGGCTGTAACACGGTTGTAAATGAATATGCATGACTGCCCAACTGGTCGTAGCACAATGGTAAATACATATGCACGAAGATGTATGTATTACTATATTATAAACATTAATATCTATATCAAATGCCTCAATAGGGACTTAGCGACATACTTAGACATGCTTGAATATCACTTTACAGGAATGAATAACGTAGACATCCTTAACTACTAATAGTAGAACCACTTATGGAATAGCATTACGTTTACGTACCGTTACTTTCATCATGCCAAAAGAAGAAAGGATCACCCTTAACATACTTGGGCCGATTCTCTTGATAATCCCTCTAACACACGTCAATTGCAACAAATCACGTAATGGCATCCTCGAAGTAGGAAAAAAATCCTTAAGATATTCTTGATATCATAGAACGTTATTTCCTATCCGATTAATATTCACTACATACTCTACATCATCAAACAATTTTCTTTCGGCCTTCTCTGTCAAGTATTCCCAAAATCCCTCCAAGTTTATTACCAATAATGAAACCAAGACAAAGGAAAATTATCAAAGACAACTATGTTAATCCTCCAAACACAAATGTTATTCCTCCAACATGTAAACAAAGCCACTTAGGTGTTATGACTCATCCTTCACCTTGGTGCCACCAAGTTATATGGCTTTAAGAGTCATTAATTTGAAATGAGGAGGGTCTGCCACGTTTAGACCTTGTAGGCCTTATCCAAACTTTTAACTAATCTCCCACTAAATTTATTAATTTCCCAATTATCCACATAATTAAGAATTATCTCAGATTGTTTAAAATACTATTCACTTTTAACACACTTTATATATCTTACTATAAGATACTTTACAATCATGGTCATGTGGTACCATATAAAATTAATATATACACTATTATTTCATTAAAACATCCATGTAAAATTACATATATTTTTTCAACTTCTAATTTTTCTAATCTCATATAAAGAGTACAAATTTTCGTACGCTTAATTCTTAAAATGGTAAAAAGATAACCTTCTTTTCTTGTGAGAAAATAATTTCTATCTTTATAATAAAGAAACCCCATAAACTTTCTCATATTATGTGAATAAGTTAAAGCATATTCAAAAGTAGTAATATTAATAACTATATAAAATCATATTTTCAAACTTTTTTACAAAAAATGTTCCACTCAAAGTACCATATAAAATGTGTATAACGGTATCAAGGTTGCTATACTTACGAGGTCTTATAATAACATAGTGAGAAATCCTCTATAATCTCATGAATGGTCTTACTCCCTTGAAGCTCATATGGATTACTACGACTTATCCTAATATTAAAGTACGGGATGTAACATCTTTCCCCCCTTAAAAACATTCGTCCTTGAATGTTAACTCTTAGATTTACAAATTTTTTACTAGGGTCTCCTCTGTCGACTATTCACATCCTTTCATACTTGAGTATCTCGTATCTTCCTTTACCTTTACCTTACTTACCTTTCAATCCCGCATTGTATCTCCTATGTTTTTCATAACCTCCCTTTTACATAGGTGGAAATTACGCCTTAAAGCTCTACTGTGATACCTGCACCTCCAGTGCCTACAAAATCTGGCGAAGGCCTCATACAGACTTCTTACGACTCAGCTCTATGACACAATCTGGAAACAAAAGAACAGAAACATTTCCAAAATGCCCTATAGCCTCTCAATTATAAATGTGGCGTGCAACACACCCATAAGTGAGACTCTACTAGGAACGACTTTGTAGACTCCTTAGGACACGACTCGCTCTAATACCACTTTGTCACACCCCAAACGTGGGGAGGCGTGGTTGGCATCCGGTGCCCAGCTGGCCTGAGTGAACCACTCTGTAACTCATGATCCTTCGACCAAAACTAGAACATACATAGGTCGAGTTGGTTGAACTCATTCCTTTTGTAACTATCATGGGACAACATGGCCAAAACTCATAATGTACAAGTGTTAGCGGGCGAACACTATATCAATAAACTATCGTTCTTAAAACATGAATACATATGGGTCGTCAAGGCATGTGACATACTGTACAAAAAGAACCTCTATCTACCAAGACTCTAAGATTATTTGACATAAAATGTGACAAGGTACCGGCCTACCCATAAGTCTGTAGCAAAACTCAGACACGATGACTCAGAGACTCAACTGCACTCCGAATGAGGTGGACTCTTACCGATCCTTCGCTGAATGCCAATCTCGTCTACTATGAGGGCTTGTCAAACTGATTATCTATACCTGCAAGTATGAATGCAGTGTCCCCAACAAAAGGACTTCTGTATACTGAGTATGTAAGGCAGAACTTTAACGTAACAATAAGTCAACATTAATTAAAGACATATAAAAATCAACATGAATCTCTTAAGCGCCACCGTATATGCGTACCTATTATACTTATATATAAAATACTTCTCTTTGAATCTATTATCCATATTGTATGTATGATGCATGACTGTCCAACTAATCAGTGGTAACTGCCCGACCGGCCTTCACACGGTGGTAAATACATGACTTCTCGACCGACCGTAGCTCGATGGTAAATGTATAAAGTCTCAACCGGCCGTAGCTCGATGGTAAATGCATGACTGTTGGACCGGCCGTAGCTCGGTGGTAAATGAATATACATGACGGCCCAAACGGTGGTAAATAATGATACATAACTTCCCAACCGGTGGTAACTGCCCGAACGGCCGTAACATGGTTGTAAATGAATATGCATGACTGCCCAACTGGTCGTAGCACGATGGTAAATACATATGCATGAAGATGCATGTATTACTATATTATAAACATTAATATCTTTATCAAATACCTCAATAGGGACTTAGGGACATACTTAGACATGCTTGAATATCACTTTACAGGAATGAATAACATGGACATCCTTAACTACTAAGAGTAGAACCACTTATGGAATAGCATTACGTTTACGTACCGTTACTTTCATCATGCCAAAAGAAGAAAGGATTTGCCTTAACATACCTGAGNACGGTGGTAAATAATGATACATAACTTCCCAACCGGTGGTAACTGCCCGAACGGCCGTAACATGGTTGTAAATGAATATGCATGACTGCCCAACTGGTCGTAGCACGATGGTAAATACATATGCATGAAGATGCATGTATTACTATATTATAAACATTAATATCTTTATCAAATACCTCAATAGGGACTTAGGGACATACTTAGACATGCTTGAATATCACTTTACAGGAATGAATAACATGGACATCCTTAACTACTAAGAGTAGAACCACTTATGGAATAGCATTACGTTTACGTACCGTTACTTTCATCATGCCAAAAGAAGAAAGGATTAGCCTTAACATACCTGAGCCGATTCACTTGAAAATCCCTTTAACACACGTCAATTGCAACAAATCACGTAATGGCGGATCGAAGTAGGAAAAAAATCCTTAAGATATTCTTGATATCATAGCACGTTATTTCCTATCCGATTAATATTCACTCCATACTCTACATCATCAAACAATTTTCTTTCAGCCTTCTCTGTCAAGTGTTCCCAAAATCCCTCCATGTTTATTACCAATAATGAAACCAAGACAAAGGAAATTATCAAAGACAACTTATGTTAATCCTCCAAACATAAATGTTATTCCTCCAACATGTAAACAAAGCCACTTAGGTGTTATGACTCATCCTTCACCTTGGTGCCACCAAGTTATATGGCATTAAGAGTCATTAATTTGAAATGAGGAGGGTCTGCCACGTTTAGGCCTTGTAGGCCTTATTCAAACTTTTAATTAATCTCCCACTAAAATTATTAATTGCCCAATTAACCATATAATTAAGAATTATCTCAGATTATTTAAAATACTACTCACTTTTAACTATTCACAACCTTTCATATTTGAGTATCTCGTATCTTCTTCAGCTTTACCTTACTTATATTTCAATCTCGCATTGTATCTCATGTTTTTTTCAAAACCTCCCTTTAACATAGGTGGAAATTACGCCTTAAAGCTCTACTGTGATACCTGCACCTCTGGTTCCTACAAATCTGGTGAATGCCTCATACTGTCTTCTTACGACTCAGCTCTATGGCACAATCTGGAAACAAAAGAACGGAAACATTTCCAAAATGCCCTATACCCTCTCAATTATAAATATGATGTGAAACACACCCATAAGTGAGACTCTACTAGGAACGTGTTTGTAGACTCCTTAGGACACGACCTGCTCTGATACCACTTTGTCACGCCCCAAGCCTTAGGAGGCGTGGTTGGCACCCAGTGCCCAGCTGGCCTGAGCGAACCACTCTGTAACTCATGATCATTCGACCAAAACTAGACCATACATAGGTCGAGTTGGTTGAACTCATTCCTTTTGTAAATATCGTGGGCCAACATGGCCACAACTCATAATGTACAAGCGTTATTGGGCGAACACTGTATCAATAAACTATCATTCTTAAAACATGAATACATATGGGTCGTCAAGGCATGTGACATACTGTACAAAATGAACCTCTGTCTACCAAGAATCTAAGATTATTTGACATCAAATGGGACAAGCTACCGGCCTACCCATAAGTCTGTAGGAAAACTCTAACACGATGACTCATAGACTCGGCTGTACTCCGAATGAGGTGGTCTTACCAATCCTTCGCTGAATGCTAATCTCGTCTACTATAAGGGCTTGTCAAACTGATTATCTATACCTGCAGGCATGAATGCAGTGTCCCCAACAAAAGGACTTCAGTACGAATAATGTACTGAGTATGTAAGACAGAAATGAAACGTAACAATAAGTCAACATTAATTAAAGACATATAAAAATCAACATGAATCTCTGAAGCGCCCCGTATATGCGTACTTATTATACTTATTGTAACGACCCAGCCGGTCGTTCCATGAGATTTACCCCGTTTCCCCATTTTTGCATTTGTTATATATTGCTAACCCGTTTTGTTGTGTTGGGTCAGTTGGTTTGGTTCCGGAGTGAGTATGGTGACAATTTAGGCATTTAGTCTCTTAAAGTAGCCTAATAGTTGAGAAAGTCAACTAAGAGTTGACTTATTGCAGAACGACCTCGGAATGCAGATTTTCTGACTCGGATAGCTTCATTAGGTGATTTGGGACTTAAGAGTGTGTTCGGAATGAAGTTTTGATGTCCGGTGTAGAATTAGGCTAGAATTTGCGAAAGTTAGTTTTTGGCGATTTCCGGTCGGCAGTGGAAAATAGGCTATCAGGGTCTGAATGGAATTCTGAAAGTTGGAGTAAGTTCGTAATGTCATTTTGGATATGTCTGCAAAATTTCAGGTCAATCGGAGATGTTTCGGTTGGTTTCGGCATAGTTGGCGAAATTTGGAAGTTTCAAAGTTCATAGGCTTGAATTTGATGTGATTTTGGTGTTGTTGCGTTATTTTTGGTGTTTCAAAGGCTCAAATAAGTTTGAATGAGGTTATGGGATATGTTGGTATGTTTGGTTGAGGTCCCGAGGGCCTCGGGTGTGTTTCGGGTGGTTAACGGACCAACTCATGGCTTGAAAAATGGGCAGATTTTTGCTGGTGTGAGTTTCTGGTTTCCTTCTACGCGATCGCGGGAGGATGTTTACGATCGTGTAGAGTAAAAGAGTGGGGCAGGCATTTTTTCTATGCGATCGCGTGGTTAGGATTTGCGATCGCATAGGTTGGTCAGGTAAGGCAGTGCGATCGCGTGGGTGTTTATGCGATCGCGTAGAGGATTCTGAGGCGCGTGTGTGGGGTGGAGAGTTGTTCTATGCGATCCCGTGTATTGGTCTGCGATTGAATTGGTTGGCTGTTCTATTCATCGCGATCGCGTGCCAAGAGTCGCAATCGCACTGAAGAAAATTTAATGGCTGGGAAGAATGTTTTAAAAGGCCATTTGTGCGAGAATAGTTCATTTTCCACCATTGTTGAGCGAGTTGGGAGCACTTTTGAGAGGGTTTAAACAGGAAATTGAAGGGAATCACTTGGAGGTAAGGTTTTGAACTTCATAACTCGTTTACATGTCGTTTTCTAAGTAATTAAACCATAAATTGCTGGAATTAAACTTAAAAGTGGGGAAGAAGGGTGCATGGGAATTGGATTTTTTTCTTTTGAGGATTTGAGTGGGCAATTGTGGTCCGATTTTAGTGTTCTTGGTATGTATAGAATCGTGGGAGGGCGAGGATTCTAATGATGCAAATTTTATCGGATTCCGAGATGTGGGCTCGGGGCTCGGGTTTGGCCTAATTTCGAGATTCTTGTATAATTTGATAGTTTTCGATTGGGTTGTGTTCCTTGAGTATATAATTATGACGTTGAACTGGTTTTGGCTAGATTCAAAGCAATCGGGAGCCAATTGGAGGGGCATGAGCATAGTGGACTAGTGTTGTGGCCCGGTAGAGGTAAGTAATGGTCATAAATCATGTCTTGAGGGTATGGAACCCCGGACTGCATATTT
>ML527859.1:122781-134346 GCA_005239535.1 Nicotiana rustica
TATTGATTCTTGAAATCTGAACTTACGTTGTTTCATTCTCTCATAGATGGTGAGGACACGCCATACCGATCAGAGTGACCAGTCACCGGCTAGACCAGCGAGAGGTCGAGGTCCTGGTAGAGGTAAGGGCCCGCAACATCTAGGACAGTACCATAGGATCACCCTATCGATCAGGATCAGGTTCCCGCCGATGGTGTTCCAGCGGGACAGACTCAAGCACCGGTAGTGCCTATGGTTATTCCGAGTCTTCAGGAGATCCCGTCTTAGATATTGACAGTATACACTAGTTTGGCTCAGGCAGTCGCCATGTCTTCTACTGCCACCATAGCTCAGGCCGGGGGAGGCAGTCAGACTCCAGCTGCCCGGGCACCTAAGCAGACTGCACAGGGTATTCAGGCACCGGGAGCAGCCCAGCTCAGCCAGTTTCTCCGATCCAGGATTATGTTGTCCCTTCTATGCCGGAGGACTAGCAGCGCAGGTTGGAGAGGTTCAGCAGACTTCAGCCTCCGACTTTCAGCGGTACAGAGGGTGAGGATGCCCAGGGTTTCAAGATAGGTGACAGAGGATACTACGTACCGCGGTATCTTGGACACCAGTATGGTCTTTTACATTTCAGTTTGCGGGTGCTGCCTTTACCTGGTGGGAGTCATTTGAGAGGCGTAGGCCGGTTGGTTCATCACCCCTCACCTGGCAGCATTTCTCCACGATTTTTTTGGAGAAGTATGTTCCTCAGCAGTCCTACGGAGAGGAGCAGTGCAGGCAGTTTGAGCAGCTGCGCCAGGGAGAGTTATCAGTTACTCAGTACGAGATGTCCCTACTGATAGGGAGAGGGTGAGGAGGTTTGTAGATGGTCTTTCTTATCAGCTTCGGTTATTTATAACTCGGCAGAGAATATCGGGTGCTTCATTCGAGCAGGTTGTTGACATAGCTCGAGATATTGAGTCCGTTCGCTGCCAGGTGCGGGAGGAGAGGGAGGCCAAGAGGCCTCGTGGTTCGGGAAGTTCCAGTGGTGCTCCCTTCAGGGGACAGTTTCAGCATGGTAGGGGGCCGTTCATTCAGGCCTCCTTAGTCAGGCCGCCCAGTATATAGTGGTGCATCTTCGGGGTAGGGTCCCGATAGTTCTTAGTTAGGCCGTACTTCATTCGGTGCCCTCCCAGCTCAGAGTGCAGCTCGAGCACCCCCAGTTCAGGGTTCTTCTATGCAGGAGTCCTCCAATGGCCGCAAGGGTGCTAGGGGTTTCTATCAGTCCCCGCCTCCAGCTCCAGGAAGTTATTTTGAGTGTGGAGAGTTCGGGCACGGGTGGAGGTAGTGTCCCCGCCGTTCCGGTGGATCATCTCAGCAGAGGGGCCAACCCTCGACTTCAGCTCCAGTCACTTCACTACCCGCCCAGGCAGCCAGGGGTGGTAGTCAGTCAGCCAGAGACCGCCCTAGAGGGGGAGGTCGAGCAGGGGGAGGTCAGGCTCGCATGTATGCATTTCCAGCCAGGCCGAATGCTAAGGCCTCAGATGCTGTGATTGCAGGTATTGTCTCAGTCTGTTGCCGAGATGTCGTGGCTTTATTTGACCTTTGTTCTACATATTCCTATGTTTTTTCATATTTTGCCCATTTTCTGGATGTGCCCCGTGAGTCTCTAGTCACCTCTGTTCATGTGTCGACTCCGGTGGGAAATACTGTTGTTGTGGACCGTGTGTATAGGTCGTGCATGATATAAATTGGGGGTCTGGAGACCTGAGTGGACCTACTGCTACTCAGCATGGTCGATTTTGACATGATATTGGGCATGGAATGGTTATCTCCGTGTCATGTTGTACTTGATTGTCACGCTAAGACCGTGACCCTAACTATGTCGGGGTGTCCGAGGGTTGAGTGGAGAGGTTCTCCTGAGTTTATGCCTAGTAGGGTGATTTCCTACCTGAGGGCTTAGCGCATGGTTGAGCACGGGTGTTTATCTTATTTGTCCTTTGTGAGGGATGTCAGTGGTGAGACTCCCGCTATTGATTCAGTTCCTGTGTTCCGTGACTTTCCAGATGTGTTTCCGGCAGACCTGCCAGGTCTGCCGATTGACAGGGATATTGATTTTGGTATTGACTTGGTGCTAGGCACTCAGCCTATTTCTATTCCACCTTATCGTATGGCACCAACGGAGCTAAAGGAATTGAAGGAGCAGCTTCAGGAGCTCCTGGATAAGGGGTTCGTTCGGCCTAGTGTGTCACCTTGGGGTGCACCGGTGTTGTTCGTGAAGAAGAAGGATGGGTCCATGCGTATGTGTATTGATTATCGACAGCTGAACAAAGTTACGGTGAAGAACCGGTATCCCTTGCCCCTCATTGATGATCTGTTTGACCAATTTTAGGGTGCCAGAGTGTTTACCAAGATAGATTTGAGATCTGGGTATCATCAGTTGAAGATTCGGGATTCTAACATTCCGAAGACTGCTTTCAGGACCAGATATGGTCATTATGAGTTCTTGGTTATGTCATTTGGGTTGACCAATGCCCCAGTTGCATTCATGCAATTGATGAACTACGTGCTTCAGCCTTACCTTGATTCCTTCATCATTGTGTTCATTGATGACATCATGGTTTATTCTCGTAGCAAGGAAGAGCATGCTCAGCATTTGAGAGTTGTGTTACATAGTTGAGGGAGGAGAAACTTTATGCAAAATTCTCCAAGTGTGAGTTTTGGCTTGGTTCGGTAGATTTCTTGGGGCACGTGGTGTCTAGTGAGGCTATTAAGGTTGAGCCGAAGAAGATAGAGGCGGTGCGGAGTTGGCTCAGACCGTCCTCAACAACAGAGATTAGGAGTTTCCTTGGTTTGCGGGATATTACCGTCGCTTTGTGGAGGGATTCTTTTCTATTGCTTCACCTTTAACCAGATTGACCCAGAAGCGTGCTCCATTCAGATGGTCTGATGCGTGTGAGGAGAGCTTTCAGAAGCTCAAGTCAGCATTGACTACAACTCCGGTACTACTTTTGCCTGCTGGTTCGGGTTCTTACACAGTTTATTGTGATGCTTCTAGAGTTGGCTTGGGAGCGGTATTGATGTAGGACGGTAGGGTGATTGCCTACGCGTCTAGACAGTTGAAGGTGCACGAGAAGAATTATTCAGTGCACGATCTTAAGTTAGGTGCCATTGTTCATGCCTTGAATATTTGGCGGCATTATTTGTATGGAGTGCAGTGTGAGATTTTCACTGATCATCGTAGTTTGCAGTATCTACTGAGGCAGAAGGACTTGAATTTGCGTCAGGGGAGATGGTTAGAGATCCTCAAGGATTATGATCTCACTATCTTATATCATCCGGGGAAGGCCAATGTTGTGGCCGATGCCTTGAGTCGTAGAGCAGAGAGTTTGGGGAGTCTAGCCTACCTTCCAGTAGCAGAGCTGCCATTAGCCCTTGATGTTTAGGCCTTGGCGGGTCAGTTGGTGAGATTGGATCTATCAGAGCCCACGCGGGTGTTGGCTTGTGTAGCCTCCAGGTCATCTCTTTACGATCAGATTAGAGCATGCCAGCATGAACCACATTTGCTTGTTCTTCAAGACAGGGTCCGTCGTGGTGATGCCAGGAATGTGGTTATTGGTGATGATGGGGTCATGAGGATGCAAGGCCGGATTTGCGTGCTCAACGCAAATGGGCTTCGAGATTTCATTCTAACAGAGGCTCAAGTTCGCGATATTCCATCCATCCTTGTGCCGCGAAGATGTATCAGGAATTGAGGCAGCATTATTGGTGGAGGAGGATGAAAAAGGATATTGTGGAGTTTGTGGCTCGGTGTCTCAACTGTTAGCAGGTCAAGTATGAGCACCAGAGACCTGGTGGATTGCTTCAGAGATTTGATATTCCAGAGTGGAAGTGGGAGCGGATCACCATGGACTTCGTAGTTGGATTCCCACGGACTTCGAGGAGGTTTGATGCTATATGGGTTATTGTGGATCGGGTGACCAAGTCAGTGCACTTCATTCCTGTTGGTACTACTTAGGAGATTGTTCGATTGCATGGGGTTCCAGTTTCTATCATTGCCGACAGAGGTACTCAGTTCACATCTCAGTTTTAGAGAGTCGTGCAGAGAGAGTTGGGTACTCAGGTCGAATTGAGCACATCGTTTCACCCTCAGACCGACGGGCAGTCGGAGCGTACCATTCAGATTTTGGAGGATATGTTGCGTTCTTGCGTGATCGACTTTGGTGGTTCATGGGACCAGTTTCTGCCACTAGCAGAGTTTGCATATAATAACAGCTTTCAGTCGAGTATCCGGATGGCTCCGTATGAGGCTTATATGGTAAGAGGTGCAGGTCTCCGGTTGGTTAGCTTGAGTCGGATGGGGCTAGGCTATTGAACACAAACTTATTTCAAGATGCATTGAGCAAGGCGAAGTTCATTCAGGAGCGGCTTCACACGGCGCAGTCTAGGCAGAAGAGTTATGCGGACCAGAAGGTCCGAGATGTGTCTTTCATGGTTGGGGATAAGGTGTTGCTGAAGGTATCACCCATGAAGGGTGTTATGAGATTCGGGAAGAGGGGGAAACTGAGTCCCAGGTTTATTGGGCCATTATCGAGTATTCATCCTGTATTCCATGTTTCGATGCTCTGGAAGTATGTTGGTGACCCGTCCCATGTTTTGGACTTCAGCACGGTTCAGCTCGAGGGTGATATATCATATGAAGTAGATTCAGTGGCTATTTTGGGTCGATAGGTCAGGAAGCTGAGTTCTAAGGATATAGTTTCAGTAAAGGTTCAGTGGAGAGGGCAGCCGGTGGAGGATGTCACCTGGGAGACCGAGCGGGAGATGCGGGACAGATATCCTCACTTATTCGAAACTCTAGGTATGTTTCTAGACCTGTTCGAGGACGAACGTTTGTTTAAGAGGGGAAGAATGTAACGACTCGGCCGGTCGTTCCGTGAGATTTACCCCGTTTCCCCATTTCTGCATTTCTTATATATTGCTAGCCTGTTTTTGTTATGTTGGGTTAGTTGGTTTGGGTCCGGAGTGAGTATGGTGAGAATTTAGGCATTTAGTCTCTTAAAGTAGCCTAATAGTTGAGAAATTCAACTGAGAGTTGACTTATTGGTGAATGACATCGGAATGCAGATGTTATGGATCGGATAGCTTCGTTATGTGATTTGGGACTTAGGAGTGTGTTCGGAATGAAGTTTTGATGTCCGGTGTAGAATTAAGCTAGAATTGGCGAAAGTTAGTTTTTGGCGATTTCTGGTCGGCAGTGGAAAATAGGCTATCGGGGTCGGAATGGAATTCCGGAAGTTGGAGCAGGTTCGTAATGTCCTTTTGGATATGTCTGCAAAATTTCAGGTCAATCGGAGGTGTTTCGGTTGGTTTCGGCGTAGTTGGCGAAATTTAGAAATTTCAAACTCATAGGCTTGAATTTGATGTGATTTTTGTGCTGTTGCGTTATTTTTGGTGTTTTGAAGGCTCGACTAAGTTTGAATGAGGTTATGGGATATGTTGGTATGTTTGATTGAGGTCCCAAGGGCCTCAGTTGTGTTTCGGGTGGTTAACGGACCAACTCTTGGCTTGAAAACTGGGCAGATTTTTGCTGGTGTGGTACTGGTTTCCTTCTACGCGATCGCGGGAGGATGTTTACGATCGCGTAGAGTAAGAGAGTGGGTCAGGCATTTTGGTCTATGCGATCGCGTTGTTAGGATTTGCGATCGCATAGGTTGGTCAGGTAAGGCAGTGCGATCGCGTGGGCGTTTATGCGATTGTGTAGAGGATTCTGAGGCACGCGTGTGGGGTGGAGAGTTGTTCTATGCGATCGGGTGTATTGGTCTACGATTGGATTGGTTGGATGGTCTGTGCATCGCGATCGCATGCCAAGAGTCGCGATCGCACTGAAGAAAATTTAATGGCTGGGCAGAATGTTTTAAAAGGCCATTTGTGCGAGAATAGTTCATTTTCCACCATTGTTGAGCGAGTTGGGAGCACTTTTGAGAGGGTTTGAAGAGGAAATTGAAGGGAATCACTTGAAGGTAAGGTTTTGAACTTCATAACCCGTTTATATATCGTTTTCTAAGTAATGAAACCATAAATTGCTGGAATTAAACCCAAAATTGGGGAAGAAGGGTGCATGGGAATTGGATTTTTTCTTTTGAGGATTTGAGTGGGCAATTGTGGTCCGATTTTAGTGTTCTTGGTATGTATATAATCGTGGGAGGACGAGGATTCTAATGATGCAAATATTATCGAATTCCGAGACGTGGGCCCGGAGCTCGGGTTTGGCCGAATTTCGAGATTCTTGTATAATTTGATAGTTTTCGATTGGGTTGTGATCCTTTGATATATATTGATGATGTTAAATTGGTTTTGGCTAGATTTGGAGCAATCGGAAGCCAATTTGAGGGGAAGGGCATTGCAGACTAGTGTTGTGGCCCAATAGAGGTAAGTAATGGTTATAAATCTTGTCCTGAGGGTATGGAACCGCGGACTACATATTTCTCACTAATTTTACAATAGCGCACATGTCAGATGATGAGTATGTGGCGCATACTGATTTTTGGATGTGGCTAGGTCCTCTCTGCGGCAACTAATGAGTTGCATATTTGAGATTTAAAATGATATTTTAGGTCGAGTGCCCTGTTTTACTGATTCGCCCGAGGGACCTTTTGAGTGGTTCTGCTGAGTGATGGTGAGGTGCTGAGTGATATTAGCGCTTGGGCTGAAGGAGCCCCTCCGGAGTCTGTACACACCCCCAGTGAGCGCACAGAGTGCCGAGTGCCAGGTGACGAGCGATTGGGAGGCATGAGTGACTGTGAGGTGCTGATTGATTGTAAGGTGCTGAGTGACTATGAGGCATGTCTGGGGGGCTGATTATGATACATATTTTCCCGAGGGGATACTTATGATTTTACTAATTTCATTCCGAACTTATCAAATATGTTTTGCCCAAGGGGCCTCTATATGATTCATTTCATTTTCACACTAAATCTTTCGGTTTGAAGTTGTTAAAAATATGCATTCTTCAAAGGACTTTTCTGAAGTTTGTTTTAAGGCATGATGATTTCGTATATCTATGTTTACATTATTGGAAAAGTAAGACTTTGTATACTGTGATTTTGATGGCACTGATTTTATGTGTTTCCTTGCCGCTTAAACTTGATTTATTTTCATTACTACTGAGTTGGCGTACTCACGTTACTCCCGGCACCTCTGTGTGCAGATTCAGGTGCAGATATCGAGCATTAGCCATTTATTTCGCGTGCAGCCGGATTGCAGGATATAGAGGTAGTTGTTCAGCGTCCGCAGCATCTCTATTTTCCCTTCTTGTTGTATCTAGCTTTTATTCGGAGGTTTTGTAATATAATAGTATATTTTGGCTTATTCCTCTATATGCTCATGACATGTTGGCTCCGAGTTTTGGGGTTGGTGGTACTGTATAATTGGCCTACTCTATTTAGTAATCTCTGTATGTTTTATGAAATGCTTGAAACTTGATTAGGATTTTTAAAAGAAATTGGGAACATGCGGTAGTTGGCTAGCCTAGTTCCATGATATGCGCCATCACGGTTGGTTTAGGATTTGGGGCCGTGACACTTATATATAAAATACTTCTCTTTGAATCTATTATTATATTGTATGATGCATGACTGTCCAACTAATAAGTGGTAACTGACCTATCGGCCTTCGCACGGTGGTAAATACATGACTGCCCGACCGACCATAGCTCGGTGGTAAATGTATAGTGCCCAACCGGCCGTAGCTCGATGGTAAATGCATGACTAACCCACCGGTCTTAGCTCGGTGGTAATTGAATATACATGACTGCCCAACCGGTGGTAACTGCCCGAACGGCTGTAACGCGGTTGTAAATGAATATGCATGACTGCTCAACTGGCTTTAGCACGGTGGTAAATACATATGCATGATGATGCATGTATTACTATATTATAAACATTAATATCTTTATCAAATACCTCAATAAGGACTTAAGGATATACATAGACAGCTTGAATATCACTTTACAGGAATGAATAACATAGGCATCCTTAACTACTAAGAGTAGAACCACTTATGGAATAGCATTACGTTTACGTACCGTTACTTTCATCATGCCAAAAGAAGAAAGGATTTGCCTTAACATACCTGAGTCGATTATCTTGACAATCCCTCTAAGACATGTCAATTGCAACAAATCACGTAATGGTGGATCGAAGTAGGAAAAAAATCCTTAAGATATTCTTGATGTCATAGCACATTATTTCCTATCCGATTAATAATCACTCCATACTCTACATCATCAAACAATTTTCTTTCGGCCTTCTCTGTCAAGTATTCCCAAAATCCCTCCAAGTTTATTACCAATAATGAAACCAAGACAAAGGAAATTATCAAAGTCAACTTAGGTTAATCCTCCAAACACAAATGTTATTCCTCCAACATGTAAACAAAGCCACTTAAGTGTTATGACTCATCCTTCACCTTGGTGCCACCAAGTTATATGGCTTTAAGAGTCATTAATTTGAAATGAGGAGGGTCTGCCACGTTTAGGCCTTGTAGGCCTTATCTACACTTTTAATTAATCTCCCAATAAAATTATTAATTGCCCAATTAACCACATAATTAAGAATTATCTCAGATTATTTAAAATATTACTCACTTTTAACACACTTTATATATCTTACTATAAGATACTTTACAATCATGGCCATGTGGTACCATATAAAATTAATATATACACTATTATTTCATTAAAACATCCATGTAAAATTACATATATTTTTTCAACTTCTAATTTTTCTAATCTTATATAAAGAGTACAAATTTTCGTACGCTTAATTCTCAGAATGGTAAAAAGATAACCTTCTTTTCTTGTGAGAAAATAATTTCTATCTTTATAATAAAGATATCCCATTAACTTTCTCATATTATGTGTATAATTTAAAGCATATTCGATAGTAGTAATATTAATAACTATATAAAATCATATTTTTCAAACTTTTTTTTTGACAAAATTGTTCCACTCAAAGTACCATATCAAATGTATATAACGGTATCAAGGTTGTTAACATAGTGAAAAATCCTCTATAATCTCATGAATGGTCTTAATCCCTTGAAGCTCATATGGATTACTATGACTGATCCTAATATTAACGTACGTGATGTAACATCTTTCCCCCATTTAAAACATTTGTCCTCGAATGTTAACTATTAGATTTACAATTTTTTTACTAGGGTCTCCTCTGTCGACTATTCACAGCCTTTCGTACATTGAGTATCTCGTATCTTCTCCACCTTTACCTAACTTACCTTTCAATCTCGCATTGTATGTCCTGTTTTTTTTCATAACCTCCCTTTAACATAGGTTGAAATTATGCCTTAAAGCTCTACTGTGATACCTACACCTGTAGTGCCTACAAAATCTGGCGAAGGCCTCATACTGGCTTCTTACGACTCAACTCTATGGCACAACTCTATGGTTCTGAGGCTGGTGCATCTGGTTGTCAGACCGAAGCTTGATTCTGATTATAGAGGGACCTGAGTTCACAGTGAGCTGTTTTCTCCTGGCGATTTCCGACAACACCATGGAGTTTCTTTTGCTTATTTCCCGTCTATTTCTTTCAGATAGTGGGACTGTATATTATATCTTTTGTATATTCTGTTAATATGCCCATAAAACTTGTGACACTAGTTCCTGGCACACACATAGTAGTTATTATGGATTACGGGTCTGTATATATATTGGCTCACGCCTCCTCATGACCGCGTTTGATTAAAGCTGGCTAATTATCCTTGTTGATTTATGTTTAAGCTTTAAAAAAACTGAGTATATGTTGAAATGTTTAATAAAATAAGAAAGAACCCTTAGTAAATTGAATGTTGACTTGCCTGACACCGCTGTTGGGCGCCATCATGACCTAAGTTAAGATTTTGGGTCGTGACAACATGGTATCAGAGCACTAGGTTCACGTAAGCCTCACGAGTCACGGGAAAACCCAGTAGAGTCTTGCGGATCGGTACAGAGACGTCTGTACTTATCTTTAGGAAGCTATAGGGTGTTAGGAAACCTCAGTTTGCAGTCGATGATTTAGTAAACTCATTCTTCTATTCTCTCACAGATGGTGAGGACGCGTGCATCTGATGTTCCAGACCTGGGAGGGGCCGCTACTCCCATTGTCCGAGGCCGCGGCTGAGGCCGGGGGAGGGCACCAGCCCGAGGTAGGGGACGAGGGCATCCCAGAGCTATTCCGGTTCCACCACCAGAGGACCCTATCATAGAGGAGCAGGACGAGGTGCCCCTAGCAGATCCTGCTCCAGTAGACTTCATGACGGCGCCAGGCTTCCAGGAGGTCATGGGCCGTATGATGAGATTTACGGACACTATGTCTCAGGCTAGTTTATTTCCAGTAGATCCTGCCGCTTCTCAGGCGGGAGGGGGAGTCCAGACCCCTACTGCGCAGGCTGCAAGCCAGACATCAACTTACATCATACCCCAGATACACTGCCTGTGGGTGGGGTACAGCCTGTTGCAGCAGCACCTGAGCCCAGACCAGCTGCGGACGACGATCCGCAAAAGTTATTGGATAGATGGACTCGATTGCACCCTCCAGTCTTCGGGGATGAGTGAGGCGAGGATGCCCATGATTTTATGGACAAGTGCAGGGACAGAATGCACAACATGAGGATACTAGAGTCCCATGGAGTGGATTTCACTACCTTCTAGTTAGAGGGCAGAGCTCGTTGGTGGTGGCAGTCCTATATTCTCAGCAGGCCAACAAATTCTCCTCCTGTCACTTGGGAGAAGTTCACGCAAATGTTTCTTGATAGATATATCCCACCCTCTAAGAAGGAAGAGCTGCGGTATCAGTTTGATTGGCTAGAGCAGGGATAGATGTCAGTGACAGATTATGAGGCCATATTTTCAGAGTTGTCTCGCCATGCACTCTTGATACTACCTATTGATGCAGAGAGGGTGCGGAGTTTTGTGGCTGGGTTGCATCCAGGTATTAGGGCCACCATGGCCCGAGAGGAGGAGATAGGTACTCCTTATCAGCTCGTGGTAGAGATTGCTCACATAATCGAGGGGTATCGGTTGAGGAGCGGGGAGCAGGTTCAGTAGGACAAGAGGGCTAGATTCTCCAGAGATTTCAGAGGTGCCCCCGCTAGGGGCAGAGGTCAGTTTAGCAGTAGTCAGCCCAGCAGGTCTTCATATTCAGCACCTCCACCACCTCCCCGAGGTGTTCCAGCGAGGCCTCATTTCAGCGCCATGCCAGAGCATTCCTACCGTCCTCCAACCATTCAGAGTTCACCCAGTGGTTATCCCAGCTATTCGAGATTCTCCGACCCCTACTTGAGTGCTATGCCAGAGGGCTCACATCGCCCTCCGGCCATTCGGGGTTCTTCTTCGAGGCAGCCGACTATGGTACCTGGGGGTTGTTACGGTGTGGGGAGCCAGGTCATATGAGGAGGCATTGTCCGAGGTTTCGGGGCAAGGCCGTTCAACAAGGTTATCAGCCGATGGGTCCGGCACCAGCAGTCCGGCCACCTAGAGGTGGAGGAAAGGTCGGCAAGGGTCGTCCTAGAGGTGGAGGCCAGTCAGGGGGAGGTCAGGCAGCT
>ML527859.1:134421-176303 GCA_005239535.1 Nicotiana rustica
CCGTGATCACATGTATTATCTCAGTATGTGGTAGAGAGGCTTCAGTATTATTTGATCCAGGATCCACCTATTCATATGTTTCAGCATTATTTTCTCATCTTTTAGATGCTCCTCGCGAGTCCTTGGGTTCTCCTATATATGTCCACTCCTGTAGGCGATTCTGTGGTGGTAGACCAGATATATCAGTCTTGTGTGATCACCTTCTGTGGGTTCGAGACTAGAGCGAACCTTCTATTGCTCGACATGGTTGATTTTGAGGTTATTCTAGGCATGGATTGGCTATCCCCTTATCATACCGTGCTAGATTGCCATGCCAAGACAGTTACTTTAGCCATGCCCGAGTCGCCTAGGCTGGAGTGGAGAGGTTCCTCAGTTAGTGCAGCCAGCCGGGTTATTTCATTCATGAAGGCTCGACATATGGTCGAGAAGGGTTGTCTGGCTTATCTTGTTTATGTGCGGGACACCACCGTCGAGTCTCCGACGATTGATTCAGTTCCAGTTGTTCGAGAGTTTGCTGATGTATTTCCTTCAGATCTTCCGGGCATGCCTTCGGATCGTGATATTGATTTCTGCATTGATTTAGCTCCAGGCACCCAGCCTACATCTATTCCTCCGTACCGTATGGCTCCGAAAGAGTTGAAGGAGTTGAAGGAGCAGCTTGAGGAATTGTTGGCTAAGGGGTTCATCAGACCGAGTGTATCGACGTGGGGTGCTCCAGTTTTATTCGTGAAGAAAAAGGATGGGTCCATGCAGATGTGTATTGATTACCGCCAGTTGAACAAGGTCACCATCAAGAACAAGTATCCGTTGTCGCGCATCAATGAGTTGTTTGACCAGTTACAGGGTGCTAGGGTGTTTTCTAAGATTGATTTGAGATCGGGATACCACTAGTTGAAGATTCGGGCCTCCGATGTTCCGAAGACTGCTTTCCGTACGAGATATGACCATTATGATTCCTGGTGATGTCCTTTGGCTTGACTAATGCCCCAACAACATTTAAGGACTTGATGAACAGGGTATTCCGGCCGTATATTGATTCCTTTGTCATTGTCTTCATTGATGACATTTTAATTTACTCATGTAGCCTGGGGGAGAATGAGCAACATTTGAGAGTTGTGCTCCAGACTTTGCGAGAACAGAAGCTATATGTTAAGTTCCCCAAGTGTGAGTTCTGGTTGGATTCCGTAGCATTCTTGGGGCATGTGGTATCCAAAGAGGGTATCAAGGTTGATCCTCAGATAATCGAGGCAGTTCAGAGTTGGTCGCATCGTACTTCAGCTACAGAGATCAGGAGCTTTTTGGGCCTAGCAGGCTATTATCGTCGATTTGTGGAGGGGTTCTCTTCTATTTCAGCTCCATTGACTAGATTGACTCAGAAGAATGCCCCGTTTTGATGGTCTAACGAGTGTGGGGCAAGCTTTCAGAAGCTCAATGAGGCATTGACTTCAGCGCCAGTTCTGGTATTGCCTTCCGGTTCTGGGATGTACATAGTAGTATATTGTGATGCTTCACGCGTTGGCTTGGGGTGTGTGTTGATGCAGGAAGGGAGAGTTATTGCTATGCTTCGCACCAGCTGAAGGTTCATGAGAAGAATTACCCAGTGCAAGATTTGGAGTTGGCGGCGATTGTTCATGCTCTTAAGATTTGGAGGCACTACTTGTATGGGGTGTCCTGTGAGGTTTATACAAACCACCGCAGCTTGCAGCACTTGTTCAAGAAGAGAGATCTTAATCAGAGGCAGCGCAGATGGCTTGAGTTGTTGAAGGATTATGATATCACCATTCTTTATCATCCGGGCAAGGCAAATGTGGTAGCAGATGCTTTCAGCAGGAAGGCGGAGAGTATGGGTAGCTTGGCTTATATTGCAGCGAGGAGAGACCTCTAGCATTGGACATTCAGTCCTTGGCCAATCGCCTGGTGAGATTGGACCTTTCAGAGCCTCGTCGAGTTTTAGCACATGTGGTTGATCAGTCTTCGTTATTGGGGGAGATTAAGGCCCGGCAACTCGATGATCCGTGCTTAGCAGAGCTTCGGGAGACAATGGTACGGGGTGGTGCCAAGGAAATTTCTATTGGCGAGGCTGGTGTTCTGAGACTTCAGGGCCGTTTATGTGTTCCTAATGTTGATGGCCTGAGGGAGGGGATTCTAGAGGAGGCACACAGTTCTCGGTATTCTGTTCATCCTGGTGCTATGAAGATGTATCATAATTTGAAGCAGCATTACTGGTGGAGGCGGATGAAGAGGGTCATTGTGGAGTATGTGACTAGGTGTTTATTCCTGAGTGGAAGTGGGAGCGCATCACTATGGACTTCGTGGTTGGGTTGCCTCGGACTTTGCTGAAGGTTGACGCGGTTTGGGTCATTGTGGATAGATTGACCAAATTGGGCATTTCATTCCATTGGCTACTACTACTTATAGAGGTTGGCCCAGATCTACATTCGTGAGATAGTCCGGTTGCACGGTGTGCCGGTGTCCATTATATCAAATCGAGGTCCTCAGTTCATCTCGCATTTCTAGAGAGCATTGCATAGTGAGATGGGCTCCCAGATAGATCTCAGCACATCATTTCACCCTCAGACTGATGGTCAATCGGAGCGGATAGTTCAGATATTGGAGGACATGCTCAAGGCATGGGTGATTGACTTCGGAGGTCAGTGGGACCAGTTCTTGCCTTTGGCCGAGTTTGCTTACAATAATAGTTATCAGTCCAGCATCGAAATGGCTCTATTTGAGGCTTTGTATGGTCGGCGATGTCGTTCCCTTATCGGGTGGTTTGAGCCTGACGAGGCTAAATTTTATGGCACCGACCTGGTGAGGGATACTTTGGAGAGGGTGAAGTTGATTCAGGAGAGGCTCCGCACAGCACAGTCAAGACAGAAGAGTTACGCGGATCAGAGGGCGCGTGATGTATCATTTATGGAGGGAGACAAGGTTCTGTTGAAGGTATCGCCGATGAAGGGTATTATGAGGTTTGGGAAGAAGGGAAAGCTGAGCCCGAAGTTTATAGGTCCCTTCGAGGTGTTGAGGCGAGTTGGGGAAGTTGCTTATGATCTAGACTTACCTCCCAGTTTATCAGGAGTTCATCCGGTCTTTCATGTATCCATGCTTCGGAGGTATCAAGCCGACTTCTCTCACGTGGTTGATTTCAGCACTATTCAGTTGGATGAAAGGTTGGGCTACGAGGAGGAGTCAGTTGCTATTATTGATAAACAAGATCTCCAGTTGAGGTCCAAGAGAGTTTCTGTTGTGAAGGTCCAGTGGAGGGGCCATCCAATCGAGGAAGCGACCTGGGAGTTCGAGGAGGACATGCGGAGCAGATATCCGCAAATATTCAGCACTTCAGGTATGATTCTATACTCGATCGAGGACGAACATTTGTTTAAGAGGTGGAGAATGTAACGACCCGACTAGTCGTATTGCGATATCAGACCCTGTTCCCCTAAATGAAACTTCCCATAGCGGCTTATTGGTATTTATTACTTGCGGGGGCGGGTGGGTTTCGGAAGTCTTTAGAGCGATATTTGAACACTTGGTTCCTTCAGATTGTCCTTTAAGGCCAAAGTTTGATTCCGGTCAACATTTTGAGTAAACAGCCTCGGAATCGAGTTTCAATGGTCCGGCAGATCCGTATGATGATTTCGGACTTGGGCGTATGTTCGGAATGGGTTTCGTATGACCCAGGAGAATTTCACCGCCCAATATTGAAAAAAAGAGTTCCTTAAGTTCATATTGTAGTTTGGGTAGTGTTATCGAGGTCCGAACAGAATTCCGAGATCGGGAATAGTTCCGTAATATCATTTATGACTTGCCTGCAAAATTTGGTGTCATTCCGAGTAGTATAGGTCGGTTTGGCGCATTGTTAGCAAATTCAAGAAAACTTAAAGTTCCTAAGTTTGGTTCTAGGGGGTTTGAGGTGTGATTTTGAGTTTTTGCGTTGTTGTGGGTGTTTCGAAGGCTCGACCATGTCCGTATTATGATTTAGGACTTGTTGGTATATTTGGACGGGGGCTCGGGTGGGCCCAGGTGCCTCTCGGGCACCAAACGAGGCCAAAAACCAGCTGAAGCAGTTGCTGGTGCACATGATCTGGTGTGACCGCAGTTGCGGTTGCCCAGCCGCAGGTACGAGACCACTCCTGCGGTCCAGGCCTCGCAGATGTGACCCCTAGGTGGGTTTCTCAGTTCTCGCAGGTGCGGGCTCCTTCCCGTAAGTGCGGACTCCAGCCCGCAGGTGCGATCCCAGGCCCTTGTCCCATTTTTCCGCGGGTGCGAGCTATTACTCGTAGGTGCGAGACCGCATGTGCGGTCGTCGAGTCGCAGGTGCGGAAACCCCTGTAGGCAGTAAGGTCTTTAAGTGCGGGATTATCCCATTTTCACTCAATTTTCTTCCACCATAGGCGATTTTTAGAGCTTAGAAAGGAGCCCCATGACCCAGCCACTGGGAGGTAAGTAAATTCTACCCTAAAGCTAGTTAATGCATGAATTCCTAGTTGAATTTAACTACCTAATTAGTGAAAAATTAAGGAATTGGGTAGTAACCTAGGGCTTTCGAGAATTTAGAGAATTAACCGTGAATTGGCTATGAAATCATACAAAAATCATATATTAATGATCCTTAGGTTATGGGTGAGTGTTTCCTTCGAGAATTTTTGAAATCGAGCATTGGATTTCTTCAAGAATGATGTATTTTATTAAATAATAGGAGAATTCCATGCTTAAGGGGTGCTCCTAGGTGTGTGTAGGGGTTGTGTTTGTTCGTGAGAAAGGATTCCTCGTCAAGTAAGTTTGGGGTGTGTGGACACACTTGCGCGAATTCGGGTAACGGCTACAAGGGAGAAATCGAAAGGAAACTGTACCCGACCAGGGATGGACGTACACTCGTAAGCTACCGAAGGTAGGGATAATCGTCCAGGTCTTGAGTATAATTTGATATATTTACGTAACGTTTGGTTAGCTTCGAGTCCTTTGGGTGACGAGTTCGGAGTTTCGGGCGCATTCTTGACCCAGGGAGTAGGTGCGACGCGAGGTGAGTCTCCTTTCTAACCTCGTAAGAGGGAATTGTCCCCGTAGGTGTTTTAAATGCTATGTGTGATATTTTTAGGGGCTAGGTACGTAGAAAGTGACGAGAGTCTGTACGTGGCGGCTATCATTATTATGTCCGGGTAGCTAGGACCACATCATGCCTTGTATTTTCCTTGAAATGAACTATATGCTTAATGGATTTAATGTTACATGCAGATTATTTCCCTGAGTGAATTTGAGAAATTTTAAGGAATTGTTCACTGAAAAGTAATTTAAAAAGGAATAATGTGTGTGCATGTGACCACTTCGCAATTTACATTCCGCGAGCGGAGTGTGACTTCCCCACCTCTCATGGGAGCGGGCCTTATGCCACGGCGGATTGAAAAATGCACTTATGGTACGGGCGGTTCGATCCTCGGCAGTGCATAGGTATGATTACTTTATGGCAAAGATGTGCTTATGGTTGGGGTTGTTCGATCCTCGGCAGTGCATAGACGTGAGTACTTTTTGGCAAAGTGCACTTATGGTTCGGGCCATTCGACCCTCGGCAGTGCATAGATATGATTATATTATGGCTCATGCCGGTTGTTCTTATCCGTATGCGCATGATTCATTATTATTGAATTCATGAATATTTATTTGACAGATATAATGGGGAAGATGAAGTAGTAATTGCTTATTTACTTCCAGTGTTTTACTTGGATTTCAGTGCCTTATATATTTGCTGCTTCACTACCTTTATATGCCTACCATTTTCATCATATTCTGTTAAATTATATTGTTAGACCTTAATGAATGTCAAGTTGACCTCTCGTCACAACTTCTTCGAGGTTAGGCGGGATACTCACTGGGTAAATATATATTCATGTACTCATGCTACGCTTTTGTACTTAATTGTACAGGTTCTGAGGCTGGTGCATCTGGTTGTCAGACCGGAGCTTGATTCTTATTATAGACAGACCTGACATCACGGTGAGCTATTTTCTCCTGGCGATCTCCGGCAACACCATGGAGTTTCTTTTGCTTATTTCCCATCTATTTCTTTCAGATAGTGGGACTGTATATTATATCTTTTGTATATTTTGTTAGTGTGCCCGTAGGACTTGTGACACTAGTCCGTGGCACACACGTGGTAGTTATTATGGATTACGAGTCTTTATATATATTGGCTCACGCCTCCTCATGACCGCTTTTGATTAAAACTGGCTAATTATCCTTGTCGATTTATGTTTTAAGCTTTAAAAAACTGAGTATATGTTGAAATATTTAATCAAATAAGAAAAAACTCTTAGTACATTGAGTGTTGGCTTGCCTGACCCCGCTGTTGGGTGCCATCACGACCTAAGTTAGGATTTTGGGTCGTGACAGTCATGTTTCAATTGGTTATTTGGATGTTGTTGATTGTGACTTGGTGTTTTCTATGTGTTGTCTTTGCCTATATGTGGACATTCTATTTTGAAACAGGACTTTTAGCTATACATACTAGTGCTATTCGACGGCACTAACGTCCCTTTTGCCGGGGGTGCTTTATCTTTAATTGATACAGGTGGTTCCTCAGTAGGCGGCATTGATTAATGATAGTAGTATACATTCCCAGCTGACTTGCTGAGCCCCACTTCATTTCGGGGTCTTGAACCTTTTGTTCTTCATGTATCTGTTCACTTTCTTACAATGTTTTGAGGTATTGCTGGAGCCTTGTTGCCGGCATTTCCTTATTACCCTTCTGTTGTACTTAGAGGATCCGTAGACAGTTCGTGGGTGGTGCCTGATGTTGGGAATGGATCTAGAAATGTTGGTATTTAGCAAAAAAATATGTTTTTCATTAAATCCATAAACTTGTAATATTTTGTTAATATGAATGAAGTTGTTACTGGAAATGAAATGGAAGTCGTAAGGAAATACTTCCAGAATTTGATTAATGGATTTCATATCCCCTTTACTCATGAATTAGTTTGGGTAGAATGAAATCTAACAGGCTTTCTCAGTTGGGTTTACTCGATTGAGCGCCGATCGCACTCCTCGGTTTTTTGGGCGTGAAAATCAATCTTTCATAATACTGTGGATCTTGAGCTTTCACAAAGAACTTATGTCACGCCCCAAAATCGAGGGAAGAGACCAGCACCTAACCGGGTGAACCCGATCAAGCGGATCTTGGTTGCCTTTCCTACCCCACGCGTTTCCCCCGTATATACAATGCACCATATTCCATATGAAATAACAACTTAGGATTTAAGCGCGGATTACAAACTTAAGTTCATTTCTCTTCTAGCATATCAACAGTTGATTCCCAAAAACATACACAATACATATAACTTTCCAACATGGACCACAATTTCTGAATACGTACAGTTACTACCCTAAATATATATATTCACCCACATCATGTCTACAGAGCCTCTACGAATACTAGGAGTTTATACAATACTTGCCGGCAACAAGGCCCCGGCTATACCTTACAATACATAACAGACTCAAAAGAGATGGCATGAATTACACACGGCCCCGGGAGGAAGTGGGGCTCACCAGCACTGCTGAAAGATGAGGAGGAGGCACCACTAACGGCGAGCTGAGCTACCTGCTATGGACCCACCTACATCCATATAAAATATGTAGCGCCCCCGGTAAAAGGGACGTTAGTACTTTGGAATAGTACTAGTATGTATGAGCAAACATTACTCAAAGTAAAATCAAGAGATGCACAGATAGAAAGCAGTTAAAGGAAACCAACACATAGTGCACAGTGATACAGAAACAAATATAGTTGAGAGGCTTACAGATTCTTAATTTCAACACAATCACATTTCAGCTTACAGTTTACATTCCACCTGTTACCTCTCCACCCTTATTACTTCGTGTTGCAGCGTGCAACCCGATCCCACCGTATAATTTACACTTCACCCTTGTTACCTCTCCACCCTTATTACTTCGTGTTGCAGCGTGCAACCCGATCCCACCATACAGTTTACACTCCACCCTTGTTACCTCTCCACCCTTATTATTTCGTGTTGTGGCGTGCAACCCGATCCCACCGTACATTTTATACTCCACCCTTGTTACCTCTCCTCACTTATTATTTCGTGTTGCGACGTTCAACCCGATCCCACCGGACCATCACATTTTATAGCAAACAACAACAACCCACAATTCAGTCACAGGGCTTCATATCATCAAGAGTACAATTTCATAACACCCAAATAATCATTCACAATAGTTTTTATCATCCATTAATTCAACCACGAAGGTACTTATCAACAAGAATATAAATTCATTACAACCAACAATCCATATGAAGTTATGCCACAGTAAACCTTGCCTACAATGAGTCATATACGATATTTCCATGGTCATTTAGTTCAATTAGATCAATTCACAACTCCCTTTCATCACTTGTTACACAACCCTTATCACTTAGATACATTTACTCATTTGAGTTCGTTACCATTCTTTCATACCAACATACTCAAGCATTTAATGAAACTTGCACATGATAGAGTGATCACATGGAAGTCACCTTTCACAATTTCAATTTATCACGATAGTCGACTAAGAAAAATCAGAGAATGAAATCTCACACCTCAACACAACCGAAAAATCAATTCACATATACTCAGCAAGAAAGTCATACCGAATGTTCGGACACCAACAAGGTGACTCTACGAAGATTGAAGTTAGCCATACATACCTCGAGCCGTCCCATTTTTAATTTCTATCACAATTCACCGGACCGTCTAGCACCGTCAATTTATTCCACAATGTGACATATTTCACTTAGAATTAGGGATCTTGAACTCAATTGAGCATTTAATCAAACACTATGTGACCCCTTAGACTACTAACCCCCTTTTGAGAATAATTACCCAAACTTGTTTTTTTTCCCTTTACTAGATTACAGGGTTTAACTCACATGCATGCAAGATTTCACTTTTTATTTTCAAGAACCAACCTATGTGTGTTTTATTCTTACAAAAATCTGAGAAATTGGGGAAATATGGTGAAGACTTACACCTCTTTGAGTGAAGAAGATGACAATACTCGATAATTTCCGGGCTTGAGTGATTTTGGCAAAATCAAATTGGATGATGTTGAAACCTTTCTCTCTCTATTTTGGGTCAAAAAATCCTTAAAAATAAAGGGATTGGGTGTTTAATAAAATAGGGGGTCGGGTTTTAAATTTAGAAAATAGGAGCCCCGACACAGAAATGCGGTCAGGAATGCGATCGCATTCCTGCTATGCGGTCCGCATTCCTGTCGCATAGTTGACTTTCAAACTGCCCAGGTATGCGACCACTATGCGGTCTGCATACCTGTTACGCGATCGCACAGTGTGTCGCATAACCTCCCTCGCAAAAACCATGGGGCAAGAATGCGACAACTATGCGGCCCACATTCATGAAATATGATCTCATTCTTGGCTGCATAGCTGTCCTCAAAATGGACAGGAAATTGTCTAGGTATGCGACCACTATGCGGTCCACATACATGTTACGCGATCGCATAGTGCGTCGCATAACGCAAAATTTCTGGAAAATTTACTCTTTCAAGTTCTGGGATACTTTTTACTCAAAATAGGACAGTTTTAAGAATTTCTACAGTTATAACAGCACAGGGACCTATTCGGCATTATTTTAGACATAGAAATTTTACGGGTCTTTGCATCCTCCCCCACTTAAAATCAATCGTCCTCGAATGAGGATAGGGAAATCATTTGGTTTTGAAAACACAATATGCCAACCCCCAATTTTTACTAACTCCAATATTTTCTGAAAATTTTACCAGAGTGCCTCTGCAAATAAGCCTATCTACCTATCAGAGAGTCCCCGAAACACATGTTCCTAACTAATTCCACATAACTAGTTATTTCATGGCCTTGCACATAATTTGGTCACCTCGACAAGTCCCATATAATTCAATTACTTCAACAAGCCATATACACTTCAATTAATCTTTTAACCATCACATGAGTTTCACATAATTTCATTTACTCCAAGGGGTTGCACATTACGCAAATAGTCACAACACACACACTTATGGCACAACTTGAGAAGTTACAATAGTAGAGCAAGCAATAAGGGGAAAATGGGGTGCTTTTGCACAAAACTGAACATAACATATATATGCTTAGAGATGGCAATTCGCACGATCACTACTAGACTTGTTCAAATAGATGGGGATAGTTTTCTTTCATTTCATTTTCTGCTTCCCACGCGGCTTCCTCAACTTGCTGACTTCGCCACAACACTTTAACTGAAGCAATTTCTTTGTTCCTCAATCTACGGACTTCCCTATCAAGAATAGCAACCAGAACCTCTTCATACGATAGTTCTTCATTAACCTCAATAGTCTCAACTGGTACGATGGCTGATGGATCTCCAACCACTTTCTTCAAGATAGACACATGGAACACCGGGTGCATTAATAACATTTCAGGGGGAAATTCCAGCCGATAAGCCACCTGTCCTATCCTTTGAGCGATCCGATACGGGCCGACATACCTAGGGCTCAATTTTCCTTTCTTCCCAAACCGCATTACTCCCTTCATGGGAGACACCTTCAAGAATACCCAATCATCTACTTGGAACTCCAAATCTCTTCGACGAACGTCCGCATAGGATTTATGATGACTCTGAGAAGTTTTCATCCTCTCCTGAATGACTCTAACTTTTTCCATAGCTTGGTGAACAAGATCCGGTCCTAGCAATTCTGCCTCGCCAATCTCGAACCATCCAATCGGAGACCTACACCTTCTTCCGTACAATGCCTCAAATGGGGCCATCTGAATACTAGAATGGAAACTCTTATTATAAGCAAATTCTATAAGCGGCAAGTTTTCATCCCAGCTACCCTTGAAATCTAATACACAAGCCCGTAACATGTCTTCAAGCGTCTGAATGGTCCGCTCTGCCTACCCATCAGTCTGTGGATGGAATGTTGTGCTGAGATTTACCTGCGTACCCAGACATTTCTGAAATTTCTTCCAAAAGTTAGTTGTGAACTGGGCCCCTTGATCCGAGATAAAACTGGAGTGCCATGGAGCCTGACTATTTCCTTGATATACAACTGAGCGTACTGTTCTGTAGTATCGGTTGACTTGACGGGCAAGAAATACACCGACTTCGTGAGTCGATCCACGATCACCCAAATCGAGTCGAACCTACGTGGAGTGCGAGGTAACCCCACCACAAAGTCCATATTGATCATCTCCCATTTCCACATCGTTATTTCCATAAGCTGCGTCAATCCACCGGGCCTCTGATGCTCGGCCTTCACTTGCTGACAAGTCGGACACCAAGCCACAAAGTCCGCCACACCCCTCTTCATACCATTCCACCAATAAACATCTTCATAGAACCTAGGTGTACTGAATACCTGGAGTTGTGATCCTCTGCCATCAGCCTTTCCCGGAGATCATCCACATTTGGAACACATAACCTCTCCTAACACCGCAGGACACCATCATCATTGCCGAGTGAGAATGCTGAAGTCTTGTGATTCAAAATTGCTTCCCTCAGTTGTGCCAACGCCGGATCCCTGAATTGATTTCCCTTGAATTCTGCTACAAGCGAAGATTCTGCTCCATTACAAACCACGACATCCCCTTCGTCTGAGGTCGAAAGACAGACTCCCAGACTAGCCAACTGATAAACTTCCCGAGCCAAAAGCCTCTGACCGGCTTCCAAATGTGCCAAGCTACCCATGGATTTCTGACTAAGAGCGTCGGCTACCACATTCGCCTTCCCTGGATGGTACATAATATTCATATCATAATCCTTGAGCAATTCCAACCACCTCCGTTGCTGTAAGTTCAAATCTTTTTGTTTGAATAAATACTGAAGACTCTTGTGGTCTGTGAACACGTCCACATGGACCACATAAAGATAATGCCGCCAGATTTTTAATGCAAACACAATCGCTGCAAGCTCAAAATCACGCGTCAAATAATTCTTCTCGTGATTCTTGCGCTGTCTAGAAGCATATGCTATTACCTTACCACATTGTATGAATACACACCCCAAACCAACCCTTGAAGCATCACAATAAACCACAAACCCTTCTAAACCTTCTGGCAAGGCAACACTGGCGTCGTAGTCAATCTCAATTTCAGTTCCTGAAAACTCTTTTCACAAGCATCAGACCACTGGAACTTAACTGCCTTCTGCGTCAGCTTAGTCAATGGGGAAGCGAGGGTAGAGAATCCCTCCACGAACCTCCGATAATACCCAGCCAAACCCAAGAAACTGCGAATCTCTGTTGGGGTCGTTGGCCTAGGCCAATCCTTCACCGCTATAATCTTTTGGGGATCAACCCGAATCCCCTCCCTGGAAACAGCATGGCCCAAAAAGGTGACTAATTATAGCGGAAACTCACATTTTGAAAACTTTGCATACAATTGGTGCTGATGAAGAGTCTGCAGAACTGCCCTGAGGTAATTGGCATGATCCTCCTGACTCCCGAATAAACAAGAATATCGTCAATGAAGACAATCACAAAAGAGTCGAGAAACGGTTTGAAAACTCGATTCATAAGATCCATGAAAGCTGCTGGGGCGTTGGTTAGCCCAAAAGACATTACCAGAAATTCAAAGTGCCCATATCGAGTTCTGAAGGCAGTCTTAGGAATATCCTGCTCCCTGATTTTTAACTGATGATACTCGGACCGCAAATCAATATTTGAGAAGAACTTAGCACCTTGCAACTGATCGAACAAATCATCTAATCTAAGGCAATGGGTATTTGTTTTTGATGGTGACCTTGTTGAGTTGCCGATAATCAATACAAATCCGAAGTGATCTGTCTTTCTTCCTGACAAAAAGAACCGGTGCGCTCTAAGGCGACACACTTGGCCGTATGAAACCCTTTTCTAATAGATCTTTCAATTGCTCTTTTAACTCTCTCAATTCTATAGGCGCCATTCGGTAAGGTGGAATAGACATTGGCTGTGTATCTGGCAATACATCAATCCCGAAATCAATCTCTCTACCTGGCGAAATCCCAGGAAGCTAGTCTGGAAATACTTCAAGAAACTCGCTCACAACCGGCACGGACTCGGGGGCAGGTACCTCTGAGGTGGTGTCCGTAACCCGAACCAAATGATAGATGCAGCCTTTATAGATCATCTTTGAGGCCTTAAGGTAGGAAATGTACCTACCCCTTGGCACAACATCATTCCCCTTCATTCGATAACTGGCTCATTAGGAAACTCGAGCCTCATCATTCTGGTTCTGCAGTCGAGTTTAGCATAGCACGGGTAAAGCCAATCTATTCCCATGATAACATCAAAATCTACCATTTCTAGCTCGATAAGATCGGTCGTGGTATCCCGACCACACACCGTGACAACACAATTCCTATAGACCCGCACGACCATAATGGAATCCCCAACCGGCGTCGACACAGAGAACGGCTCGTGAATCTGTTCGGGTTCTATCCCAAAAATCGAAGCAATAAATGGAGTAACATATGATAAAGAAGACCTAGGATCAATAAGAACATAAACATCATGTGACTGAATAGTTAGAATACCTATGACAACATCTGGGGAAGCCTCCGCATTCTAGCGACCACTCAAAGCATAGAACCGACTGGGTCCCCCCGACCCCGTGCTCCACCCCTAACTGCTTCGCGCCCTGTTGGTGCTGGAGGGCGTGCTGAGGACGTAGCGGCTGTAGAGCTGGATGGCTGAGCAGTACCCCTACCCGCGCCCTGACTAGGTGCGCGACAGTCTCGCTGGATATCGCCTCTCTCCACATCTATAGCATACCGGAATATCCAAGTAACAACGCTCAGTATGAAACCTCTCACACTTAGGGCATGGTACCCTCCACTGCTGTTGGAACCTCCCACCTGAACGACCCAACTAATGGAACTTCCTTCTATCTGAACCGGGTCCAAAACGACCTCCCTGCTGATAATTGTGCCCTGATGGCGGCGCACTAGCTGAGGACTGAGCATAGACTGAGATGGCCCTGATGATCCTCTCCCAAAGGCCCGCTGACCGGGCCCTACTACTACTCTTCCTCTCCATTCTTATCTTCAACTTCCGAGACTCTGTGGCCTGGGCAAATCCCACGATCTTCCCATAATTCATATCCGAATGCAAGGCAGCTATAGCAGCTTCATTAACAACCAAGGGACCAAGGCCCTGAACAAACCGTCGAACTCTGGCCTCCATAGTAAATACCATATGAACAACATATTTGGACAAGTGCACAAACTCCATATGGTACTCCCACACACTCATGTTGCCCTGCTTGAGGGCCTCAAACTCTGAAGCACGGGCTGCCATAATCTCGGCAGGCAGGAAATGATCCATAAAGGAATCCACGAAGTCCTCCCACCTCGCTGGAGGGCTCCCCTCTCCACGGGAACTCTCCCACATTTCAAACCACGAATATGCTGCTCCCTTTAGACGATAGGAAGCCAACTCAACCCCCTCTGCCTCAGTAGCCCTCAGAACTCGGAGAGTCTTGTACATCTCATCAATAAACTCCTGAGGGTCGGCATCTGGGTCGGTGCCTGTAAACTCTGGAGGGGCTAACCGCAGAAACTAGTTGACCCTAGAACTCGAAGAATCCCCTTGCTCGCTAGAGGATGCAGGGGCAGCATGTGATCTTTGGGCCTGGGAGGCCACTAGCTGAGTCAACATCTGAATAGCTCCCTTGAGGTCCCCATCAGAAATACCGAAATCGGAAGTCGGGACTGAAAAACGATCAGGAACATCAGCGGGAGGGAGTGTAGCACCCTCCGCTAGAGCAGGAATAAGAATATTCTGGCCTAGGATGGGAGAGTTAGGCAAATTCAGCGTCGGGGAATTCTCACCCGCACCATCAGATAAAGAATTCATGGTCACTCCTGGGGTGGCATTGGCCTGTAGGCCGAGTCGAGCTCTCTTCTTGGGTGCCATTTACTGAAAATTGGAACAATGCACGAGTTAGAGATAGACAACCTCAGCTTCCACCACATCGCACGATATAGAATAGCAATAAAAGGGTACTTTCCTAAATGTCCGTGCAGTCCCCTAATTATAGATGTGGTCGACAACACACTGATAAGAAGGGCTCTACTAGACACAGCTCCGAGACATCCTATGACACTTTTAAAACCTTAAGCTCTGATACCAAGTTTGTCACGCCCCAAAACAGAGGGACGACACCGGTACCTAACCGGTTGAACCCGGTCAAGCGAACCTGGGTTGTCTTTCCTACCCCACGCGTTTCCCCGTATATACAATGCACCATATTCCATAAGAAATAACAACTTAGGATTTAAGCGCGGATTACAAACTTAAGTTCATTTCTCTTTTAGCATTTCAACAGTTGATTCCCAAAAACATACACAATACATACATTCCAACACGGATCACGATTTTCGAACACGTACAGTTACTACCCAAAATACATATATTCACCCACATCATGTCGATGGAGCCTCTACGAATACTAGGAGTTTATACAATACTTGCCGGAAACAAAGCCCCTGCTATACCTTACAATACTTAACAGACTCAAAAGAGATGGCATGAATTACACACGGCCACGGGAGGAAGTGGGGCTCACCAGCACTACTGAAAGATGAGGAGGAGGCACCACTAACGGCGAGCTAAGCTACCTGTTATGGACCCACATACATCCATATAAAAGATGTAGTGACCCCGACAAAAGGGATGTTAGTACTGTGGAATAGTACTAGTATGTACGAGAAATCTTTACTCAAAGTAAAATCAAGAGATGCACAGATAGAAAGCAGTTAAAGGAACCAACACATAGTGCACAATGATACAGAAAGAAATACAATTGAGAGCCTCACAGATTCTTAATTTCAACACAATCACATTTCAGCTTACAGTTTATATTCCAGCCTTGTTACCTCTCCACCTTTATTACTTCGTATTGCGGCGTGCAACCCGATCCCACCGTACAATTTACACTTCACCCTTGTTACCTATCCACCCTTATTACTTCGTGTTGCAGCGTGCAACCCGATCCCACCGTACAGTTTAAACTCCACCCTTGTTACCTCTCCACCCTTATTACTTTGTGTTGCGGCGTGCAAACCGATACCACCGTACAGTTTACACTCCATCCTTGTTACCTCTCTACCCTTATTACTTCGTGTTGCAGCGTGCAACCCGATCCCACCGGACCATCACATTTCATAGCAAACAACAACAGCCCACAATTCAATCACACGGCTTCATATCATCAAGAGTACAATTTCATAACACCCAAACAATCACGTGTTCACTTCTTTATCAGCCATTAATTCAACCATAAAGGTACTCATCAACAAGAATATAAATTCATTACAACCAACAATCCATATGAAGTTATGCCACAATAAACCTTGCCAACAATGAGTCATATACGATATATCCATGGTCATTTAGTTCAATTAGATCAATTCACAACTCCCTTTCATCACTTGTTACACAGCCCTTATCACTTAGATACATTTACACATTTGAGTTTGTTACCATTCTTTCATACCAACATACTCAAGCATTTAACGAACCTTGCACGTGATAGAGTAATCACATGGAAGTCACCTTTCACAATTTCAATTTATCACGATAGTCGACTAAGAAAAATAGAGAATGAAATATCACACCTCAACACAACCGGAAAATCAATTCACATATTCTCAGCAAGAAACTCATACCGAATGTTCGGACACCAACAAGGTAACTCTACGAAGATTAAAGTTAGCCATACATACCTCGGGTCGTCCCCTTTTTAATTTCTATCACAATTCATCGGACCGTCTAGCACCGTCAATCTATTCCACAATGTGACATATTTCACTTAGAATTAGGAATATTGGGCTCAATTGAGAATTTAATCAAACACTATGTGACACCTTAGACTACTAACCCCCTTTTGAGAATAATTACCCAAACTTGTTTTTTCCCTTTACTAGATTACGGGGTTTAACTCACATGCATGCAAGATTTAAATTTTTATTTGCAAGAACCAACCTATGTGTGTTTTATTCTTACACAAAATCTGAGAAATTGGGGGAATAGGGTGAAGACTTACCTCTTTGAGTGAAAAAGATGACAATACTCGATAATTTCCGGGATTGAGTTATTTTGGAAAAATCAAATTGGATGATGTTGAAACCTTCTCTCTCAAAAACTCTCTTTTCCTCTCTCTATTTTGGGTCAAAAAATCCTTAAAAATGAAGGGAAGGGGTATTTTATAAAATAGGGGGTAGGGTTTTAAATTTAGAAAATGGGAGCCCCGACACAGAAATGCGGTTAGGAATGCGATCGCATTCCTGCTATGCGGTCTGCATTCCTGTCACATAGTTGGCCTTCAAATGGGCCAAAATGGGAACAACACTGCCCAAGTATGCGACTACTATGCGGTCCGCATACCTGTTATGCGATCACATAGTGCGTCGCATAACCTCCCTCCCAAAAACCATGGGGCACGAACTCCACAACTATGCGGCCCACATTCGTGAAATGCATTCGTATTTTAGGTCTCATAGCTGTCCTCAAAATGGACCGGAAACTATCCAGGTACTATGCGGTCTGCATACCTGTTTTGCGATCGCATAGTGCATAACGCGAAATTTCTGGAAAATTTACTCTTTCAAGTTCTGGGATACTTTTACTCAAAATAGAACCGTTTTAAGAATTTCTACAGTTATAACAGCACAAGGACCTATTCGGGCATTATTTTAGACATAGAAATTTTACGGGTCTTTACAACTTATTCATTTGTTCTTCTTCTAGTGGCAGCCTCACCTTGGCAGCCTTCGATCTCCAACAATAGCATACTCATGGAAGGTCTCTATTTTCTTCTTCTTGAGATTGTTTATATAGAAAACGTCTGGCGCATTTTCTGTGTTGAACCTATATCTATCCATGAAATTGGATGCCATGCTCACCCAATTTTCCTAGTTCTTTGGGATTTGGCTAATATGCCATGATACCGCATCAACTGTAAGACTTCGCATGAACAGCTTCATGCAGATTTTCTTCTTGCCCGGTCCAACAAGCTTGTCATGGTAGGTTTTTAAATGCACCTTAGGATCACCGGTGCCATCAAACACCTCAAACTTAGGAGGTTTGTAACCCTCCGGCAGTTCCACATATGGCTGGATACACAAGTTTTCGCAGTTCAAACTTTCAACGATTTTCCCGCCTTCAACACTTTGGCCTCTTCCTGCCAGTTTCTTTAGTTCCTCCGCCATATTTCGGATGAGAAGGTCCTTCTCGGTTGATTTGGGTATGTATAGGTTTTGTTGCAGGGTGTGTGGTAAGGTGTCCACAAATATTAGGTTACCTTGGTGTTTTCCTGGAACTTGGGTGCAGGAGTGATCATTGATTGAGGTTTGAGGGGGATCGTGGGTAAGTTGTGGTGCGTTTTGAGGGGTATGATAAGTGGTGGTTTGCAGATACTGGGTTGGGTGATGGTGGTGGTGTTGAGGGGTTTTTAATGGTGGGGGATTAAGATATTGAGGGGGTGCAGGGTTGTGATACTGGTGCGTTGCGAGAGGATTTTGTGGAGCTATAGGTGGTGGATATTGGGCTTGTGTGTTCTGGGGTGTTATTTGATTCTGGCTAACTGTGTTCTAATGGTTAACGTCGGGAACATTAAGAGTAAGGGAGAGGTTTGCAAGATTCTGGACTTGCTCAAGCTTGATGACATCCAAATCCACTACTAAAAAGTAAATGGACATGGTCGCATGCGATATAATTTACCCAAGTATGAGTCTGGGTCGAATCCCACAGATAACAATATGTAGGCGATTAGGCGTGTAAGAGAATTATCACTTATTATGCTAAGATGTTTACCTAGAAATATTTTTTGAGAAAATATTTATGTCTAATTGCAAAAATGTAAACTAGCCTAGAAAGCATATAAAATGATCAATGTCTACAAGCATGAATGGAATGGGAATTACACTCAAGCAACGATCCAATGTATTTCACGATTTTACAAATAAGAGCATGTTTATTTTAATTAGCCTCGTGTAATAATATTATATTAGTTTCTTCCAAAGACTAAAAAGACTTCCTAATTGAATTATCCCTAAAACAATCAAGAGCTTAAGCTCACCCGAATATGGCTACAAGTAGTTCAATCATATCCCTAGGAAGAATCAATCAAGTGAGGGTTAGTTCTTGTTAATTAATCTTTCCCAACCCAAAATTATCTTTCCAAAAATTAACTCGAAGTAAATGGGTGAGTCCTAGGGTTAGCTACTCTTTGAAACATTTGAACAAGAATAATTAAAGAAACAATAACTCACTTCAATATAACTAAAAATCGTTTAATATATAAGCACAATAAAATATTTAATCCACACTTTAAATATGAATATTTCCATAAACAAGATTCAAGTGTTGGAAAAAATATTACACACCTAAATATACAATACAAACAAGGAAATGAAGAAATGTGCATAAATGAGTAAGAAATTCTCAACCAAAAGCTTCAAATCTTCTAGACCCAAGCGTGTGTGCAAGAACCCTAGCTACAAAATGTCACGACCCCAAATCCTAAGCCGGTCGTGATGGCACCTATCATGGAACTAGGCTAGCCAACCATTACAGACTATCATAATATTTCATAATTAGCAAATTTTACAAATAGCAAAAATGAGACGAACAATTTATACATTTCCCCAAAACCTGGAGTCAACTGTCATGAGCATCTAACACTGTAAATACAATGTACAATGAAGTGACTTGCTACTACAAAAGCCTGAAGTACAAAAGACAAAAACTATGAACTGAGGAAAGGAAATGAGGTGAACTGGGGACGCTGAGCAACTACCTCGATTCTCGAACTACTCCAAGCACGTCCGGAAATCAACTAGTGAGATGGTCCAGTACCTGGATCTGAACACAGAGGCGCAGGGAGTAACTAGAGTACCCCAACTCAGTAAGTAATCAAAGTAACTAAAAACATGAGTGTAGTGACGAGCGTTTATAAATCATGTAAATCCATATTATGAATAACAGTGGAAATGAATAAATCAAGTTAGGAATCTACATTCCGAATATTTCATAAAACTCCAGTTTCCATTTAAAAATCTCGCATAAAATCATTTGTCCAACATTATCATCAGATGCTCAGTGTAAAGGAGAGTGAAAAATAGTAGTTTCATTAAATATAAGCCCCTCGGGCACAGTATCACTTACAATAAAGCCTCTTGGGCAAGCCTCAGTCACTCGTGACTCCACTACCAGTATCTCATGCTCACACTAGACACTCGTGCTCAGTAAGTACCAGGAATACACACAACTGTTGCGGTGGGCAGCCATATCAACCTGAATACCCTCATTGGACATCGCATGCCCCAAGAACGCTACTGAATCAAGCCAGAACTCACACTTCGAAAATTTTGCATGCAATCTCTTCTCTCTCAAGGTTCGAGCACAACTCTCAAATGTTGCTCATGATCCTCCCGAGATTGGGAATACACCAAGATATCGTCAATAAACACGATGACGAATGAATCCAGATAAGGCCGGAATACACTGTGCCTCAAGTGCATAAAGGCTGCTGGGGCATTGGTCAGCCCAAATGACATACCCATAAACTCATAATGACCATATCTCGTCCTGAACGTAGTCTTCCAGAATGTCTGGCCCCCGAATATTCAACTAATGATAGCCGAACTGCAAGTCAATCTTTGAAAAAATCCTGGAACCTTGCAACTGATCAAACAAGTCATCTATACGAGGCAAGGGATACTGGTGCTTCACTGTAACTCTATTCAGCTGCCGATAATCATGACACATACGCATAGAACCATCCTTTTTCTTTACAAACAACATTGGTGCACCCCAAGGTGGCACACTAGGCCGAATGAACCCCTTATCCAAGATTTCTTGAAGTTGCTCCTTTAATTTCTTTAGCTCCGCTGGTGCCATACGATAAAGTGGAATAGAAATAGTCTGAGTGCCTGTCACCAGGTCAATACCAAAATCAATGTCCCTGTCAGGTGGCATGCTTGGCAAGTCTGCAGGAAACACGTCCGGAAAGTCATGGACCAGAGGAACCGAATCAATAGCGGGAGTCTCACCACTGACATCCCTCACAAAAGCCAGATACGATAAATACCCCTTCTCAACCATATGCTGAGCCTTCAGGTAGGAAATCACCCGGCTAGGCACATACGTAAAAGAACCTCTCCACTCAACTTGCGGAAATCCTGGCATAGCTAAGGTCATGGTCTTAGGGTGACAATCAAGAATAGCATGACACGGAGATAACCAATCCATGCCCCAATATCACATCAAAATCAACCATGTAGGGCAACAGTAGGTCCACTCGGGTCTCCAGACCCCAGACCCCCAATAAAAATCACACACGATCAATACACATGGTCCACAACAACATTATCGCCCACTAGAGTAGACACATGAACAGATGTAACTAAAGAGTCACAGGGCATATCCCGAAAATAGGAAAAATATGAAGAAACATAGGAATATGTAGAACCAGGGTCAAATAAAGCCAAAGCATCTCGACGGCAGACTGATACAATACCTGCGATCACTGCATCGTAGGCATAGCATCTGGCCTGGATGGAAACTCATACATACGGGCCTGACCTCCACTTGCTCGACCTCCCCCTCTAGGGCGACCTCTAGCTGACTGACTACCACCCTTGGCTGCCTGGGTGGGTGGTGAACTAACTCGAACTGAAGTCGAAGGCTGGCTCCTCAGTTGAGATGGGCCTC
Organism: Nicotiana rustica; assembly: GCA_005239535.1. Classification (NCBI taxonomy): domain Eukaryota; kingdom Viridiplantae; phylum Streptophyta; class Magnoliopsida; order Solanales; family Solanaceae; genus Nicotiana; species Nicotiana rustica. The sequence goes on from ML527859.1 coordinate 156,142, forward strand.
CAAGAAGATGAGGACACTACCTCCTCATATGCCCGAACTCTCCACACTCATAACAACTCCCTGGAGTTGGAGACAGGGACTGAAAAGAACCCCTGGCAGCAGAATAGCCACTAGGAGAACCATGCATAGAGGAACCTTGAACTGATTGTGCTCGAGCTGCACTCTTGGCTGGAAGGGCACCGAATGAAGAATAGCCTGGCTGAGAACCGCGGGGACCATGCCCCGAAGATGCACTACTATAGGCTGGGCGGCCTGACCGAGGAGGCATGGTCGAACGACCTCTACCATACTGAATCTGCCCCCTGGAAGGAGCACCACTAGAACCACCCGATCCACGAGGCCTCTTGGCTTCCCTCTCTACCCGCTCCTGGCGGCACACCGACTCAATATCTCGGGCAATATCAATAACCTGCTCGAAGGTAGCACCTGATACTCTCTCACGAGTCATAAAAAGGCGGAGCTGATAAGTGAGGCCATTCACGAACTTCCTAATCCTTTCCCTGTCAGTAGGGACCAACTCGGTGGCATGACGAGCCAACTCTGAAAATCGCATCTCATACTGCGTCACTGAAAGCTCCCCCTGATGCAGCTGCTCAAAATGCCTGCCTGCTCCTCCCTGTGAGACTGGGGGTACATACTTCTCCAAGAAGATAGTGGATAACTGCTGCCAGGTGAGTGGTGTTGAACCAATAGGCCTACGCCTCTCAAAAGATTCCCACCAAGTGAATGAAGCACCGAAAAACTGAAAAGTAGCAAACGAGACCCCACTGGTCTCCAAAATCCTAGCAGTACGAAGCATCCTCTGACACTTATCCAAGGGCTAGACCCCTACCTCTACCACGACCTAGACTGCGACCTCGGCCTCTCGTCGATCTAGCTGGTCGCTGGTCGCCCTGATCAGTAGCGCGAGTCCTCACCATTTGTGAGAGAATGAAACAACATAAGTTTAGACTTCCAGAATCAACACAATGGCACGACAGAATTCAAGAAAAAAAATGAGATTGTTCCTAAGGGTTTTGCAGCCTCTCGAAGATAAGTACATACTTTGTACCGATCCGCAAGACTCAACTAAACCTGATCATGACAGTTGAGTCCTATGTAACCTAGGCTCTGATACCAACTTGTCACGACCCCAAATCCTAAGCCGGCCGTGATGGCGCCTATCATGGAAATAGGCTAGCCAACATTACAGACTATCATAATATTTCATAATTAGCATATTTTAAAACAGCAAAATGAGACGAACAATTTGTACAATTCCTTAAACCTGGAGTCAACTGTCATTAGAATCTAAGATTTTAAATACAATGTACAATGAGGTGAGTTGATACTACAAAAGACTGAAGTACAAAAGACAAAAACTATGAACTGAGGAAAGGAAAGGAGGTGAGCTGGAGACGCTGAGAAGCTACCTCGATCCTCGAACTACTCCAAGCACGTCCGGAAATCAACTAGTGAGATGGTCTAGTACCTGGATCTGCACACAGAGGTGCAGGGAGTAATGTGAGTACGCCAACTCAGTAAGTAATCAAAGTAACTAAAAACTTGAGTGTAGTGACGAGCATTTATAAATCATGTAAATCCATATAATGAATAACAGTGGAAATTAATAAATCATGTCAGGAATCTATATTCCGAATATTTCATAAAACTCCAGTTTCCATTTAAATATCTCGCATAAAATCATTTGTCCAACATTATCATCAGATGCTCAGTGTAAAGGAGAGTGAAAAATAGTAGTTTCATTAAATATAAGCCCCTCGGGCAAAGTATCACTTACAATAAAGCCTCTTGGGCAAGCCTCTCAGTCACTCGTGACTCCACTACCAGTATCTCATGCTCACACTAGACACTCGTGCTCAGCAAGTACCAGGAATACACACAACTGTTGCGGTGGGCAGCCATATCAACCTGAATACCCTCATTGGACACCACATGCCCCAAGAACGCTACTGAATCAAGCCAGAACTCACACTTCGAAAATTTAGATACAATCTCTTCTCTCTCAAGGTCCGAAGCACAACTCTCAAATGCTGCTCATGATCCTTATAACGTACGCTACGGCGTGCAGCCCGATCCTTATAACATACGTTGCGGCGTGCATCTCGGTCAATATAATAGTCAACTGTGCTCACTGGGGGTGTACAGACTCTTGGAGGGGCTCCTTCAGCCCAAGCGCTATATTTGATGCGGCGTGCAGTCCGATCCAATATGTATATTACTGCGGTGTGCAGCCCGATCAATATATAACATATATATTGTTGCAGCGTGCAGCCCGACCCATATATAATCTATATTGCTGCGGCGTGCAGCCCGATCCATATATATAACATATATATATATATATTGATGCAGCGTGCAGCCCGACCCATATGTAATATATATAACATATATATTGCTGCAGCGTGTAGCCCATACCATAACTATCCTCATATGCTCGGCTCTCGGCCTTACTCAGTCATCCTCACAAGCCACTCGGGCAATTCATCTCAACTCATGGGACTCAGCCCAAAGTAACTCTCAGAGTTTCAACAGTTTGATAATAGTGAGAATAACAACAAGTAGGAGACATGACTGAGTTCACAATTGTTCTGTCAGGATAGTGTGAGAATAGTGTAAAAGTACCTCCGAGGGTCTAAACAAGTCGGCACGAGGCCCCAAACATGGCTCACAGCCCATAAACAAGTATAAACTTCTGAAATATAGGATGTCAAAAGGTTTCAAATCGAATACGCAGCTTAGTAGTCGATACGGGACAGACCTAGTCACAATCCCTATCGGTGCACGCCCACACGCTCGTCACCTAGCATGTGCATCACCTTATTTACCAAAACAATATCAAATACCGGGGTTTCATACCCTCAGGTTTACAGTTAAACAATCGTTACTTACCTCAAAACAGCCCAAAAGCTACTCCGCGATGCTCATGCCCCTCGAATCGGCTCCCAAATACTCCGAATCTAACCAAAACTAGATTAACATCATCAATATACGCTAAAGGAACAAAACCCAATCGAAAGCTATTTATTTTAAGCACAATTCCCGAAATTGGCCAAACCCGAGCCCTGGGCCCACGTTTCAGAATTCGATAAAAATCACAAAACTAGAATCCCCATTCCCTTACTAGTCTACACATACTAAATTTACCAAAATCCGACCTCAATTGCCCACTCAAAACACCAAAAGAATTTTTCCAAATTTTCCTCCTATTTTTCCCAACTTTTGTACTTTAATTCCTCAAATTCCAAGTCTAATCGATCACAAAATAACATAGACACGAGTAAAAATCCGGGAAACTTACCTCCACTGAAGACTCTCGAATTCCTCCTTCAATTTGCTCCCAAAACTAGCTCAACCCGCATGCAAAGATGGAAGAAATGCCAAAATTTTGCGGAGGCACCTATTTATACTTTCTGTCCAAGTAATCCACACCTGCAGACCATTCTTCGCACCTGCGGTCCCAGGTGCGCACCTGCGAAAATCCACTAAAACTCCAATTCTCGCAAATGCGGTGCCTCACCCGCACCTGCGGCTTCCCCTAGCCTGGCCTCTTTTCGCACCTGTGCAATGAACTTCACACTTGCAGTCGTCGCACCTGCGGCTCCCCATCCGCAGGTGCGGCCACACCAGCAGCAATTTTTGCTGCAATTCCTAAGTCCAAACCTCCGTTAACCATCTAAAATCAATCCCGAGCCCCTCGGGGTCCCAACCAAACATACCAACACATCCCATAACCTCATTCGAACTTAATCGAGCATTCGAAACACCAAAAATAACAAAAAAACACTAAAATCACATCAAATTCAAGCCTATGAACTTTGAAACTTCTAAATTTCGCCAATGATGCCGAAACCAGCCAAAACACATCCGATTGACCTGAAAATTTGCACCCATATCCAAAATGGCATTACGAACCTTCTCCAACTCTCGGAATTCCATTCCGACCCTGATAGCCTATTTTTCCCTGCCGACCGAAAATCGCCAAAAACTAACTTTCGCCAATTCAAGCCTAATTCTACATCGGACATCAAAACTTCATTCCGAACACACTCCTAAGTCCCAAAACACCTAACAAAGCTATCCGAGCCATAAAATCCGCATTCTGAGGTTGTTAACCAATTAGCCAGCTCCCAGTTGACTTTTTCAACTATTAAGCTACTTTAAGAGACTAAGTGTCTCAGTTCTCACCACGACCACTCCGAGCCCGAACCAACCGACCCAACACAACATAAACAGGCTAAGAAACATATGATAAAGCAGAAATGGGGGAAACGGGGCTAATCTCACGAATCGACTGGGCGGGTCGTTACACAAAACTTGTGTTCTCTAGTCAAATTCTTCCAAAGATATGTGTTCCATAAGCTAGGTCATGTATTTGTGGGTTTGGAATCGAGAAAATGTTAAATGCCAAAATTGTCCATAGCTGAAGCCTGTTGACCGTAGGAAAAACCATCGCAGGTGCGGCTCCGCAAAAGCGTACTCCCTTTTGCAGATGCGCACATTGTGTGGAACTGCCTACTCCGTAGATGCTGACGTTTAGCCGCAACAGGGGCTCCACAGATGCGGATTGTCAACCATAGATGCGGTGATAGTGGGAAATTTTTGGTGTATGCAGATTCGAACCTCCACTTGCAGAAGCGAGCAGTGTTTCGTAGATGCGGAACCACTGAAGAAATTTGCATTTTTCAACTCTTTTTTTCTCACTTCCACTCAATTGAATTCAATTCTCTTCATGGCATCATCTACTTGAAAATCTAGCAGTACACGCCATAAACAACCTCGTATTATAATTAAAGGAAACAAAAACAAAAGAAAAGAGATCAAAATAAATGATAAATCACCACTCATCAACACCTCCAACTTAAAGCTTTTGCTTGTCCTCAAGCAAATCAAAGCCAACAATTCAACGAGGTTCTACTATTTAAAGCACAATTAGGATTGCTATCATGTCCAAATCGCGTTCTCCAATTAAGAATAACATTTATGGATTTGGTTGGTATTAATAATTAGGCTCAAGCACGTGAAGCTCAACCAAACAACTCCCTCATTTAAAAACAACTTCAAGAAATTCAAAGGTTTCAAAATAATTAATTGACAACAACTTCAAGCCTAAAAAAGTGACACAAAAGCATTAGTCTAGTACATATGCTCAATTTACTCAATTCGGAATATAACAATGTCACCAATCCATCCTAATCCATGTGCTCTCATAAGAAAGAAAGTCTTAAAATCACCATATTTACGAACACACAAGGGAAAATGCACAAAGACACTCACTCTCAACAAAGAATCTCAAGTGTTACAAAATATCATGCTATAAGTTTGCCCTTATTTTAATTTGCCCCCTATTCAAGAACATTCAGTTGGAGACCGATAAGGACTTTTTAAGCTTGTAATGTAGGTTTAGGAAAGGGTAGGATAAGCATTTTGGAAACAAGTGACTACACCCTCCTTGAACACTACTCATATTTGTCTTTCTTTTTGCACTTTACTTCTTTTTAAACCACATAGCGCAATTGACATCTAGTTACCAACATAGAACCACCTTAAAGTACCTCTCTGATTTTCTCAAGACTCCATCGTTTTTCTTTTTTCTTTTTTTTATGCAACTATTTTCTTTTGGAGCTTGAGTATCTTCATATAAACAACTTTGAGGTATATTTTTCTACATACAATGTACACCTTCACCATTTCCCTATTAACACCAACACCCCCAACTTAAGCTTTTAGCCTCATTCTTAACATTCAGGGAGGGACGGGTTCAAAAGAGGAAATTATTTCACAAAAGGGAAAAAGGTATGTAGTGAGGTAGCCAAGTTAAAGGCTCGAATGTGGTAAACTAATGATAATATTTATGCAATGGTAGGCTCGAAAGGCTAAAGAGCAACCGGGAAAGTTCTAGATGATGAAAGTAAACACAAGAATTATTTTTAACAAAAACTAACACACATGACACATGAACTAATCAAGATGGATTAATTTCACTTCTTAATAAGAGCATTTAGAGCAGTATCATGCCAACTAGTGGGCAAAGAGTCGCCAGATGAGTCAAAAAGTTTTCACAAAAATTATTCTTCCCCATGCAACTTGCCTTTCCAATTTACAACCAAAATTCAAAGGGGTATTCTTAATTCACACTTCACATACAACAAACTAATATTATTAGTACCAAACAACCCAAAAGTCTCCACAAAACAAAGCTCTATAATTCCCTTAAGAATGTCGTCACACCATCAACCATCGGAAAAAGTCACCCGATTCAACACAAAAATATTTATCAGGGCGTAAAGAAAATCAAAAGAAATTTATTGAAAAGTATATTACTACTAAAATAGATAAAATTAAAACAAACTAAAAACTATCAAAGAAAAATACAATAAACACTGAAGGAATAAAAAAGAAATAAATAAATACTACAAAAGAAAATAACATAACAAAAGCAACTAACACTAAATGAACAAATAACATAAACTAAAAACTACTAAAGAAAATAAATAAATAAAGAAAAAAAATAGAATAACAAAAGCGACTAATCTGCAATTATATCACCAATGACAAACTACTCTCGGCAAGAGCACATGAGAATCAATAGTAAAACAAGCCCAGGAAGGGCACACATTATCCATAAAAAGCATAAGCCCGACAAGGACACAAGTTAAACATCAATGTACAAATAAAGTATACTCCCTAAAGCCACCCCCAACTAAAAACACTACAGTGTCCTCACTGCACAAGATCAAAATAAAATAAGAGTAGTTTGAGGGTCTCCCTGAGGTCTCCATCAGACTAGCAGACTGCCGAAAATATCTAATCACTGCCATGTGGAGATCTCGGCCTCATCATCATCGGTAACATCAGTATCAGCATCAGCAGCACTCGACAGGAAGGAATACTCTTCACTATCATCTTTGTCCTCGACTAGTATCTTCCTGTTCGGCTGCCCCTCATTTGAAGACGACCTTGATGCCTCTCCACATCTTGATAATAAACTTTTTATTACTCTTATTTTTCTCTTTCTCCTTGTTGAAATATTCCTAAAGATCTATATGTGCCTTGGCCATGTTGCCACAGGCTGTCTTGAACCTGCTAACAGAAGCTGCCAACTTCTCATGCGACTCTACTTGCTTCTGCTGGTTCTCCAAGTAGATCTTCATTTCCTCTCTGGTAAAATACTCTGATGTGGGCTCGGAGTGTGAGGGCCCACTAGGGAGCTATGACACTAAGTCACGAATAGAGACAAGCTATGAGTTCAACATCCCAAATGGTCCCTCAGGTAGGGCTGTCTATGAAGAAGACTCTGGTCCGTTGTCGGCTGGCAGCCAACGATCGGTGCTACGCACCTCAACATCTGCCCGCCTGCACAACTCTGTAATCAGTGAATAAAACATCAAGCTTGGGCTGTCGTCTAGCAAATACTCTCGCAACTCCTTCAGGATATAGTGGCTGACATTCACATGAACGCCATCTAGTATGCATGCAATGATCAAGGCTCTTGTATATGGGACATCTGAAACATTTCCATAGGGTGATACTCTATTGAAGATGATATACAACCACATTTTGGCTTCAGCAGTGAAGTCGATAGACTTCAAACCCTTTCTCTTGTTTACCCATTTTGCTCTCTTATCTGATGGATAGAGTTTGAAAACTAGCTAATCTATGTTTGAGTAATGATCTTTTTCTCGCACCGGCTCAAGTGAGTGGTCAGGCATCCCTAAAATGTCATTGATTTGTTAATTTCCAAACCTCACTATTTTTCCTCTGATGGTGCTGTGGGTCGTTGAAATTTGTATGCTTTAGGTTTGCATAAAACTCATGAACCCACTCCTCAGTGGCCTTACATGGAGTAGGAATGAATCAGGACCAGCCGGAGGTTCGTAGACGGCCATATAATTCTGGAAGCAGCTCGGCCAATTTATCCTCGGCGATCCCCTTTTCAAGCACGATATTTTTTGTGAGAAGGTTGTCATAATACCGGCGATGACAATCAGTAGACATGAAACGTGCATTGTCAAATTTTTCCACAACTTCTTTCTCAATTTCATGATTAAACGCCACCTTTTTGTTCAAGTTTAGGTCCATTTTTGAAGTTTAAAGTACCTAAAAATAAAAAAATAAAAAGTTAGTCAGGAATTATAATCATGTTAATAAATTCAAAACAATGCAATTAGGTCAAAGAATCAAGCCGAACGGACCCACGCTGTCAAAGTTGCAGAGCTACTGGGTTTTGCAAAACTGCCCAGTTACCGCACCTACGGAAACTCAATCGCAGGTGCGAGCTCGCTTCTGCGGACTTGCCCAATTGACCAGAAATTGCACCTGTGAAATTTTCAACGCATGTACGAGGCTGCATCTGCGGCACTTTTCTCGCTTTTGCGAGTGTTCATAAGAGGGTTCGCAGGCCCAAAAATTCTAGACACTTTTCACTTCTAAGAAATGTTTTTTGGCACATAATTTCTACTCAAGAATTCAAAATTAGTGCACTACATGAACTTATGACTCTATTAAACTTGATTTTATAGTACTTACCAATAAACATTCTTTTCGGCAATTTGTCAAACACTTAGCAAGCACTGAGAATGTTATGCTTCTTTAAACAAACTGAGTACTCAAATTTCTGCCAGAATTGATTTCAACAACAACATCACACATAACTACACTCAACCGATGTCCCTCACTTCTAAAACTAGCATTGATAATAAAATAAAATGAAAAGGAAAACGGGACTGTGGGGAATGACTTTGAAGAAGAAGAAGAAGAAGAAAATTGAAAAGAGAGCAGCTGAGAGAGAGGGGTGTTGATAATTACCTGATTGTATAGTGTGAGAGCAGTAGAAATCGAGAGAAAGTGAGAATTTGGTAGAAGTTGTGTGAGAGATGGAGGAGTTTGAGTTTATGGGAGAAATAGTTAGAGTATTACCTGATGAAATGGGGGCTTTGAAAGAGGCCCTTCCGAGACGCCGTTTCTGCGATAATATCAACGCACCTGCGCAAAATGCGCATCTGCGCCCAATCACTTCGCTTCTGCAAAATTGCACGAGTGTACATATGACTGCAGGTGCGGTTGCACCAGAGTTCAACTGGAAAAATCTTGGCAGCCACTGTTTTGGCTTGTTCCAACACCTCAATACCCTTAATTCAACTCCAAAAAAAAATCTAAACCTTTGTAGCTTAGTCAAAAATAGCATAATAAACTATTCTAAAAAAGAAAATTTCAAAAGAGACTAAAGTTTTTGAAAACGATGGGTTTCTTTCCACCAAGCGCCGCTTTTAATGTCGTGGCACGATGTGGATCAACTTTACCACTTTTCTCGCCACCTGGATGATATGAATTGAGCACCTAACTTGGAATCAAGCTTGTGGCCACGACTGATGGGGGGTGGTAAGTAGTTGATCAAGCCAAATGTCATTTGCTTCATTTTGCATTTCTTGACTTTTATGTGCGGAATGTTATTTTGCGTTCTTGTACTTTCAAATTGCAACATGTATGGCTTTTGCTTCTCCTCTTCGCAATCCCTCATTGACTCGTGTAGTTCAATTCCCATATCACCCCACAATTCCAATGTCGAGAAATGCTTGGAATGTGACAATAACCTCCCAACATGCAACTTTTTTTGTATTTTGACATTCTCTTTTTTCCCCGAGTAGAGTCAAATTCAACCATCTTCTCAAGAACACAGGTTGACTCTAATTCTATTTATTTCTCGGTATCACCAACAAGCATGGAGTTGGTTGGTGGATGTTCAATTCTTGATTCCTCAAAATAAAGCTCATTTTCTTCCTCAGTGTTGGACTCTTATTGATCTATTTCCATACTCTCAAGTTGATGGGCATAGTGAGCCTCAACCAATATTTTTATTTGATCTTCCAAAGTGCGGATATTCTCATCATTTTGAGTCAAGACTTGTTTCAAGTCCTCGAGTGCCAAGTTGTGCTTCTCCTCATTTTGAAGAATGGCCTCCAACATGAGCATCATCCTCTCATTTTGAGCATTTGAGAGTTCTTCTTAGTTTTGATCACGTGCCAAGGAAGAATTTTCGTCTTCCACATCTAAGGAAGGTTCTTGGCTATCATTCACTTCCGAGGCCTTTTGGACCTCTAAGCTTCAAGCATTTCTTCCATTTGTGAGTTCAACCTTTCAAGCGCCAAATCATTTTGGAGACTATTTTCCAAAAGCTCCTCCAAGGCATTTTGCTCTTTGTTTTCTCCTTCAAGGAAGCATCCCATCATGAGCTTAAACTCTCCATTTTGACCATGCTCAGTTTCTTTCACTTCCATATCCCTATAATTTTCATCACACAAGGTAGAATCATCATAGAGGGGGATCGAGGAAGGGAAAGAAAAAATAAGCAAAATGATCCCAATGACCATTTTGACGACCACACTTATCATAAATACTCCACTCATGGGTTCGAGATTGTGCGCATAATCCGTCCCCGGGAGAATTTAAACAATTTTGCCAAGAGTGTGGTCCTCCACGATAAGGACAAGGGCCATCAAAGTATGAAGAACTACCATCCGACTAGTTTTCATTATGCGATGCCATTTTTCAAAACTAATAAAATAAACAAGAAAACAAATAAGAAGATAAACAAAGATAAAAAAAAACTAATTACACAAATATTCACAATTTTGGACAAGAGCGTATACGCTTACTTCTCAAACAACCTAAATATGCAAAATTGTTCCTTTGAAATAGCGCCAATTTTGACGACGTCCAAATCCACTACTAAAAAGTAAATGGACATTGTCGCATGCAATATAACTTATCCAACTATGAGTCCGGATCAAATCTCATAGAGAACAATATGTAGGTTGATTAAGCGTGTAAGAAAATTATCACTTATTATGCTAAGCCAAACACCTAGAAATATTTTGAGAAAATATTTATGTCTAATTGTGAAAATGTAAACTAACCTAGAAAGAAAATAAAATGATCAATGGATACAAGCATGGATGCAATGGGAATTACACTCAAGTAACGATCCAATGTATTTCACAATTTTACAAATATGAGTGAGTTTATGTTAGTTAGCCTCGGGTAATAATTTTATATTCGCTTATTCCAAAGACTAAGAAGACTTCCTAATTGAATTATCCCTAAAAAAATCAAGAGATTAAGCACACCCGAATATGGATACAAGTAGTTCAATCCTATCCCTAGGTAGAATTCATAAAGTGAGGGTTAAAGCCTCAAGCTCTTGTTAATTAATCTCTCCCAACCGCAAAGTAACTTTCCCAAAATTAATTCGAAGTAAATGGGTGAGTCCTAGGGTTAGCTAATCCCTTTGGAAACATTAAAGAACAAGAATAATTAAATAAACAATAACTCACTTCAATATATAAGCCTCAACAAGATATTTAATCCACACTTTAAATATGAATATTTCCATAAACAAGATTCAAGTGTTAGAAAATATATTACACACGTAAAGATTCAATACAAAGCAAGAAAATGAAGAAATGAGAATAAATGAGTAAGAAATTTTCAACCAAAAGCTTCAAATCTTCAAGACCCAAGTATGTGTGCAAGAACCCTAGCTAAAAAAACTTGTGTTTTCTAGTCAAAGTCTGCCAAAGATATTCCAAAGATATTCCAAAGATAAGCCAAAGATATGTTTTCCTCAAGCTAGGTTATATATTTGTGGGTATGAAATTGAGAAAATGTGAAATGCCAAAACTATCCCTAGTTGAAGCCCATTGACCGCACCTGCGGAAAAAAGCATCGCAGGTGCGACTCCGCAAAACTTGACTCCCTTTCGTAGATGTGCACACTGTGGGGAACTGCCTACTCTGCAGATGCGGACGTTTAGCCCCAGATGCGGTTGCAGTGGGAAATTTATGGTGTGCGCAGATGCGGACCCCCACTCGCATAGCAAATAGTGTTTCGCCGATGCGGAACCACTAAAGGAATTTGCACATTTTCAACTCTTTTTTGCTCACTTCCACTTCAATTGAATTGAACTCTCTTCATGGCATCATTTACCTAAAAATCTAGCAATACACATAATGAATAACCTCATATTACAATTAATGTATACCAAAACAAAAGAAAAGAGGCCAAAATAAATGGTAAAATTACCACTAATCAAGCTCACCTTGTAGCTCCAAGATTTTCTGTTCCAGCCATAGGACCAACTCATTTTGTCCTGGCATACTTTTCCCATCTGAGGTTTCAACATTTTCTTCCATGGTAGCATTGTCCTTTCGATTACCACTTAGACCATCCATCTTCCCTTTGCAGGCCTTTTCTTTTTGGGTCACTAGGTAGAAGAGAAGCTGCATGAACCAGCCTTTGGAAATGGGAATAATCAAGAAAGAAAAACAAAAGGTAACCAAGCCAGTAAGACAAAATAAAATAGTTTTTGCAAAATTTAAGCAAGTACCACATAAGGTCATGCAATAATTTGCGTCCTATTTTGGGGGCCTCATTGTGCCTGAGGTAAGCCTAAGCGACATATACACTTGGAGAGTCGCCACCTAATGATTTTAAGGTGCGTTAGGGTACTAGCAAATAACTATATTTTAATTAGTTCATGTCACAAAAGATCGAGTAAGGGCTCAAATTACCCCAAAGAGAAGGTGTTAGGCACTCTTTGAAATTCACAATTATGGGTCCCGGTCGAAATTAACACTACATGGGATTATGGATTATAATTGTCCTATATGATCATGTAAGTGAAGGAAGACATGAAATTTAAATGTTCAACTACGATATAAAACATGTGAAGAGGATTTCACATAAGAGGGAATTAGACTATATTAGTAAACTATCAGTACAAGTCTTTTGGAGGTTACAAAGTATTGTTTTAGGTTTAAAGAAACACAGATGCCAGTAACAAACATATAAAAGGGGGTCCAAAGTTTTTTAGCCTAAAGGATCACCTCGTGCAATATAAATAATACTTCGCAGCTCCATTAGGGTAGGGATTGCTCATATTATTCAGCGGGCACAGATTATCATCTCATGCTACCAATTACTATGTTAAAGTTTCTCACTTAAAGCGCTCTAGCTCAATTATAAATCGTGTCCTACGTGTGCACTACTCGTCCCATGCCTATGGTCCAGGACGCGTTGAACCTACTATTTGGGTGGTTTTAGACTTTACTTAGGGTGCTCAAAATGATAAAACTAGGTGCACATTAAAAACAAGTAAGACTACACATCAAAACAACGATTGGCTCAAGTTAGCCTTCACACATAAACAACAAAAGCACGCGAACAGATTCCAGATTCTGCAATAGGTAGTTTCAGAATCGAGATATATTGGAGTTGTTTAAAACCTATAGGCATGACTTCTATATGACCACACATTTTTCAAATGTCTCATGGGCAGCGCCGCTATCCAGATTATCGAAATTACAAATTACAAGTGTTATAAAAAGCCTACATACATGATCTTTAAGTGATTTACGCCTGGGGCATGCGACGCCATTGGAAAACTCGGAATTACTCATTTTTTATCCTATTATAATGCTTTCTAAGCGAGTAGTTGTCACACCCCAAAATCGAGGGACGAGACCGGCACCTAACCGGGTGAACCGGGTCAAGCGGACCTGGATTGCCTTTCCTACCCAACGCGTTTCCCCCGTATTACAATGCACCATATTCCATATGAAATAACAACTTAGGATTTTAAGCGTGGATTTACAAACTTAAGATCATTTCTCTTTTAGCATTTCAACAATTTGATTCCCAAAGCATACACAAGACATACATAACTTTCCAATACGGACCACGATTTCCGAATACGTACAGTGACTACCCAAAATACATATATACACCCACATCATGTCTACGGAACCTCTACGAATACTAGGAATTTATACAATACCTTGCCGGCAACAAGGCCCCGGCAATACCTTACAATACATAATAGACTCAAAAGAGATGGCATGAATTACACACGACCCTGGGAGGAAGTGGGGCTCACCAGTACTTGCTGAAAGATGAAGAGGAGACACCACTAACGGCAAACTGAGCTACCTGCTATGGACCCACCTACATCTATATAAAAAATTTAGCGCCGCCGGCAAAAGGGACGTTAGTACTGTGGAATAGTACTAGTATGTATGAACAAACTTCACTCAAAGTAAAATCAAGAGATGCACAGATAGGAAGCAGTTAAAGGAACCAACACATAGTGCATAGTGATATAGCAACCAGTACAATTGAGAGCCTTACAGATTCTAATTTCAACACAATCACATTTCAGCTTTATTACATTCTTTTGCGGCATGCAACCCGATCCCACCTTACGTTTTACACTCCACCCTCGTTACCTCTCCACCCTTATTACTTCGTGTTGCGGCGTGCAACCCGATCCCACCGTACAATATTACACTTCACCCTTATTACCTCTCCACTCTTATTACTTCATGTTGCGGCGTGCAACCCGATCCCACCGGACCATCACATTTCATAGCAAACAATAACAGCCTACAATTCAATCACAGGGCTTCATATCATCAAGAGTACAATTTCATAACACTCAAACAATCATGTGTTCACAATAGTCTTTATCATCCATTAATTCACCCACAAAGGTATTCATCAACAAGAATATAAATTCATTACAACCAACAATCCATATGAAGTTAAGTCACAATAAATCTTGCCAACAATGAGTCATATACGATATTTCCATGGTCATTTAGTTCAATTAGATCAATTCACAATTCCCCTTCATCACTTGTTACATAGCCCTTATCACTTAGATACATTTACACATTTGAGTTTGTTATCATTCTTTCATACCAACATACTCAAGCATTTAACGAACCTTGCACATGTTAGAGTAATCACATAGAAGTCACCTTTCACAATCTCAATTATCACGATAATCGACTACGACAAATCAGAGAATGTAATATCACACCTCAACAAAACCGGGAAATCAATTCACATATACTCATCAAGAAACTCATGCCGAATGTTTGGACACCAACAAGGTGACTCTACAAAGATTAAAGTTAGTCATACATACCTCGAGTCGTCCCCTTTTTAATTTCTATCACAATTCACCGGGCCGTCTAGCACTGTCAATCTATTCCATAATGTGACATATTTCACTTAGAATTAGGAATCTTGTACTTAATTGAGCATTTTTATCAAACATTATGCGACCCTTTAGACTACTAACCCCCTTTTGAGAATAATTACCCAAACATGTTCTTCCCTTTACTAGATTATGGGATTTAATTCACATGCATGCAGGATTTCACTTTTTATTTTCAAGACCCAACCTATGTGTGTTTTACTCTTACACAAAATCTGGAAAATTGGGGAAATAGGGGGAAGACTTACCTCTTTGAGTGAAGAAGATGACAATAACTTGATAATTTCTGGGCTTGAGTAATTTTGGAAAAAAACCCCAAATTGGATGATGTTGAAAATGAAGGGAAGGGGTGTTTTATAAAACAGGGGGTCGGGTAAAATTTAAAAAACAGGAGCCCCTACACAGAGATGCGATCACATTCCTGCTATGCGATCCGCATTCTTGTCGCATAGTTGGCCTTCAAATGGGCCAAAAATGAAACCACACTGACCAGGTATGCGACCACTATGCAGTTCGCATACCTTTTATGCGATCGCATAGTGTGTCGCATAACCTCTCTCGCAAAAAAACCATGGGGCAAGAATGCGACAATTATGCGGTCCGCATACCCAAAATGTGATCGCATTCGAGGCCGCATAGTTGTCCTCCCTTTGGACAGTAGAATGTCCAGGTATGCGACCACTATGCGGTCCGCATACCTTTTATGCGATGACATAGTGCGTCACATAACGCGCAATTTCTGGAAAATTTAATTTTTCAAGTTCTGGGATACTTTTTACTCAAAATAGGAGCATTTTAAGAATTTCTACAGTTATAACAGCAGAGGGACCTATTCGGGCATTATTTTAGGCATAGAAATTATATGGGTCTTTAAATCCTCCACCACTTAAAATCATTCGTCCTCGAATGAGGATCGGAAAATCATTTGGTTTTGAAAACACAATATGCCAACCCCAAATTTTTTTCTAACTCCGATATTTTCTAAAAATTTCGCCAGAGTTTCCTCTGTAATTAGGCGTAATCTACCTGCCAGAGAGCCCCCGAAACACATGTTCTTAACCAATTCCACACATAACTGTTATTTCATGGCCTTGCACATAATTTGGTCACCTCGACAAGTCCCATATAATTCAATTACTTCAACATGGCATATGCCCTTCAATTAATCATTACCAATCTACTCTTCGATTAACCATTACTAATCTAAACTTCAATTAATCATCTAACCATCACATGAGTTTCACATAATTTAATTTACTCCAAAGGGTTGCACATTACTCAGATAATCATAACATACATAATTATGGCACAACTTGAGAAGTTAAAATAGTAGAGCAATTAGGGAAAAATGGGGTGCTTTTGCACAAAACTGAATATAACACATAATTTTCTTAGAGATGACCGTTTGCACGATCACTACTAGACTTATTCAAATAAATGGGGATATTTTTTTTTCATTTCATTTTTCGCTTCCCACATGGCTTCCTCAACGTGCTGACTTCGCCACAACACTTTAACTGAAGCAATTTCTTTGTTCCTCAATCTACAGACTTGTCTATCAAGAATAGCAACTGGAACCTCTTCATACGATAATTCTTCATTAACCTCAATAGTTTCAACTGGCACGATGGTTGATGGATCTCCAACCACTTTCTTCAACATAGACACATGGAACACCGGGTGCACTTATGACATCTCAGGGGGCAATTACAGCCTATAAGCCACCTGTCCTATCCTTTGAGCAATCCTATATGGCCCGAAATACCTTGGGCTCAATTTCCCTTTCTTCCCAAACCGCATTACTCCCTTCATGGGAGACAACTTCAAGAATACCCAATCATCTACTTGGAATTCCAATTCTCTACGACGAACGTCTGCATAGGATTTCTGACGACTATGATCAGTTTTCATCCTCTCCTGAATGACTCTAACTTTTTCCATAGCTTGGTGCACAAGGTCTGGTCCTAACAATTCTGCCTCACCAACCTCAAATCATCCGACCGGAGATCTACATCTCCTTCCGTACAATGCCTCAAATGGGGCAATCTGAATACTACCATGGAAGCTGTTATTATAAGCAAATTCTATATGCGGCAAGTGATCATCCTAGCTACCCTTGAAATCTAATACACAAGCCCGCAACATATCTTCAAGCGTATGAATAGTCCGATCTGCCTGCCCATCAGTTTGTGGATGGAATGTTGTGCTGATACCTGAGTACCCAAAACTTGCTGAAATTTCTTCCATAAGTTAGTTGTGAAATGGGCCCCTCGATCCGAGATAATAGATACCGGAGTCCCATGGAGCCTGGCTATTTCTTTGATATACAACTGAGCGTACTGTTCTGTAGTATCGGTGGACTTGACTGGTAAAAAATGCGCCGACTTCGTGAGTCGACCCACTATCACCTAGATCGAGTCGAACCTACGTGGAATGCGAGGTAACCCAATCACAAAGTTAATATTGATCATCTCCCATTTCCACATCGGTATTTCCAAAAGCTGCGTCAATCCACCGGGCCTCTAATGTTCGGCCTTCACTTGCTGACAATTTTAACATTTAGTCACAAAGTCCGCCACACCCTTCTTCATACCATTCCACCAACAAATTTCCTTGAGATCGTGATACATTTTCGTAGAACGTGGGTGTATGGAATACCTGGAATTATGAGCCTCTGCCATCACCCTTTCCCGGACATCTGGAACACATAACCTCTCTGGACACCGCAGGACACCGTCATCATTTTCGAGTGAGAATACTGAAGTCTTGTGATTCAAAATTGCTTCCCTCAATTGTGCCAAAGTCGGATCCCTGAATTGATTTCCCTTGACTTCAGCTACAAGCGAAGATTCTGCCCCATTATGCACCACGGCATCCTCTTCGTCTGAGGTCGAAAGACAGACCCCCAGACTAGCCAACTGATGAACTTCCTGAGCCAAAAGCCTCTGTCCGGCTTCCAAATAGTCCAAGCTACCCATGGATTTCTGACTAAGAGTGTCGGCTACCACATTCGCCTTCCCTGGGTGGTACAAAATATTCATATCATAGTCCTTGAGCAATTCTAACCACCTCCACTGCTTTAGGTTCAACTCCTTCTGCTTGAATAAATACTGAAGACTCTTGTGGTCTGTGAACACGTCCACATGGACCTCATAAAGATAATGCAGCCAGATTTTAATGCAAACACAACTGCCGCGAGCTCCAAATCATGCGTCGGATAATTCTTTTCTTTATTCTTGAGTTGCCTTGAAGCATACGCTATGACTTTACCACATTGCATCAACACACACCCCAAACAAACCCTCAAATCATCACAATAAACCACAAATCCCTCTAAACCTTCTGGCAAGGTCAACACTGGTGCCGAAGTCAATCTCGACTTTAATTCCTAAAAACTCTTTTCACATGCATCGGACCACTGAAACTTAATTGTTTTCTGCGTCAGCTTAGTCAATGGGGAGGCGAGAGTAGAGAATCCCTCCACGAACCTCCGATAATACCCAGCTAGACCTAGGAAACTGCGAATCTCTGACGGGGTCGTTGGCCTAGGCCAATCCTTTACCGATACAATCTTTTGGGGATCAACCCGAATCCCTTCCCTGGAAACAACATGGCCCAAAAAGGTGACTGATTCTAGCCAAAACTCACATTTTGAAAACTTTGCATACAATTGGTGCTGATGAAGAGCCTGCAGAACTGCCTTGAGGTGATTAGCATGATCCTCCTGACTCCGCGAATAAACAAGAATATCGTCAATGAATAGAATCACAAAGGAGTCGAGAAACGGTTTGAAAACCCGATTCATAAGATCCATAAAAGCTGTTGGGGCGTTGGTTAGCCCAAAAGCCATTACAAGAAATTCAAAGTGCCCATATCGAGTCCTGAAGGCAGTCTTAAGAATATCCTGCTCCCTGATTTTTAACTGATGATACCCGGACCGCAAATCAATCTTTGAGAAGAACTTAGCACCTTGCAACTGGTTGAACAAATCATCTATCCGAGGCAATGGATACTTATTCTTGATGGTGACCTTGCAGTGTCGATAATCAATACACATCCGAAGCGATCCGTCTTTCTTTCTGACAAAAAGAAGTGGTGCGCCCCAAGGCGACACACTTGGCCGAATGAAATCGTTTTCTAATAGATCTTTCAATTGTTCTTTCAACTCCCTTAATTCTGCTGGCGCCATCCTATAAGGTGGAATAGATATTGGCTGCGTATCTTGCAATACATCAATCCCGAAATCGATCTCTCTATATGGTGGAGTCCCAAGAAGCTCGTCCGGAAACACTTCAAGAAACTCGTTCACAACCGGCACGGACTCGGGAGAAGGCACCTCTGAAGTGGTGTCCGCAACCCGAACCAAATGATAGATGCACCCTTTACTGATCATCTTTGAGGCCTTAAGGTAGGAAATGAATCTTCCTCTTGGCGCAAAATTATTCCCCTCCCAATTGATAACTGATTCATTAGGAAACTCGAGCCTCATAATTCTGATTCGGCAGTCGAGTTTAGCAAAGCACGAATGGAGCCAATCCATCCCCATAATTACATAAAAATCTACCATTCCTAACTCAATAAGATCGGCCGTGGTATCCCGACCAAGAACCGTGACAACACAATTTCTATAGACTCGCACGGCCGAAATAGAATTGCCAACCGGAGTCGACACAGAGAACGGCTCGTGAAGCTGTTCGGGTTCTTTCCCAAAACTTGAAGCAATAAATGGTACTAACATATGACAAAGAAGACCCGGGATCAATAAGAGCATAAACATCATGTGACTGAACAGTCAGAATACTTGTGACAATATCTGGGGAAGCCTCCACATTCTGGCGACCACTCAAAGCATAGAACCGACTGGGTCCCCCTCAACCCCGTGCTCCACTCCTAACTGTACCGCACCCTACTAGAGATGGAGGGTGCGCCGAAGATGTAGTGGTTGCAGAGCTAGATGGCTGAGCAGTACCCCTACCCGCGCCCTGAGTGGGTACCTGGCGATCTCGCTGGATATGGCCTCTCTCTCCACATCTATAGCATACCGGAATATCCAAGTAACAAGGCTCAGTATGAAATCTCCCACACTTAGGGCATGGGGCCCTCC
>ML527859.1:178299-224690 GCA_005239535.1 Nicotiana rustica
AGCAAAAGGGACGTTAGTACTGTGGAATAGTACTAGCATGTATGAACAAACTTTACTCAAAGTAAAATCAAGAGATGCACAGATAGGAAGCAGTTAAAGGAACCAACACATAGTGCATAGTGATAAAGCAACCAGTACAATTGAGAGCCTTACAGATTCTAATTTCAACACAATCACATTTCAACTTTATTACATTTTGTGGCGGCGTGCAACCCGATCCCACCTTACGTTTTACACTCCATCCTTGTTACCTCTACACCCTTATTACTTCATGTTGTGACGTGCAAGCCGATCCCACCATACAATATTACACTTCACCCTTATTACTTCATGTTGCGGCGTGCAACCCGATCCCACCGGACCATCACATTTCATAGCAAACAATAACATCCCACAATTCAACCACAGGGCTCCATATCATCAAGAGTACAATTTCATAACACCCAAACAATCATGTGCTTACAATAGTCTTTATCATCCATTAATTCAACCACAAAGGTATTCATCAACAAGAATATAAATTCATTACAACCAACAATCATATGAAGTTAAGCCACAATAAACCTTGCCACAATGAGTCATATACGATATTTCCATGGTCATTTAGTTCAGTTAGATCAATTCACAATTCCCCTCCATCACTTGTTTACATAGCCCTTATCACTTAGATACATTTACACATTTGAGTTTGTTATCATTCTTTCATACCAACATACTCAAGCATTTAACGAAACTTGCACATGTTAGAGTAATCACATAGAAGTCACCTTTCACAATCTCAATTATCATGATAATCGACTAAGACAAATAAGAGAATGCAATCTCACACCTCAACAAAATCGGGCAATCAATTCACATATACTCAGCAAGAAACTCATGTCGAACGTTTGGATACCAACAAGGTGACTCTAGGAAGATTAAAGTTAGCCGTACATACCTCGAGTCGTCCCATTTTTAATTTCTATCGCAATTCACCGGGCCGTCTAGCACCGTCAATCTATTCCACGATGCGACATATTTCACTTAGAATTAGGAATCTTGTACTTAATTGAGCATTTTTATCAAACATTATGTGACCCTTTAGACTACTAACCCCCTTTTGAGAATAATTACCCAAACTTGTTCTTCCCTTTACTAGATTATGGGAATTAATTCATATGCATTCAAGATTTCACTTTTTATTTTCAAACCCCAACCTATGTGTGTTTTATTCTTACACAAAATCTGGGAAATTGGGGAAATAGGGTGAAGACGTAACTTTGAGTGAAGAAGATGACAATAACTTGATAATTTAAGGGCTTGAGTGATTTTGGGAAAAAAAACAAATTGGATGATGTTGAAACCTTCTCTCTCAAGAACTCTCTTCTTCTCTCTCTATTTTTTGTCAGAAATTCATTAAAATGAAGGGAAGGGGTGTTTTATAAAACAGGGGGTGGGGTTTAAAATTTAGAAAACAGGAGCCCCCACACAGAGATGCGGTCAGGAATGCGATCGCATTCCTGCTATGCGATCTGCATTCCTGTCGCATAGTTGGCCTTCAAATGGGACAAAATAGGAACCACACTGACCAGGTATACGACCACTATACGGTTCACATAGGTGTTATGCGATCGTATAGTGCGTTGCGTAACCTCCCTCGTAAAAAGACCATGGGGGCAAGAATGTGACAACTATGCGGTCCGCATACCCAAAATGCAATTGCATTCGGGGCTGCATAGTTCTCCTCCCTTTGGACAGTAGATTGTCCAGGTATGCGACCACTATGCGGTCCGCATACCTGTTATGCGATCGCATAGTGCGTCGCATAAAGCGCAATTTCTGGAAAATTTAATTTTTCAAGTTATTGGATACTTTTTACTCAAAATATGACCGTTTTAAGAATTTCTACAGTTATAACAGCACAGGGACCTATTCGGGCATTATTTTAGACATAGAAATTTTACGGGTATTTACAGTTGTAGTATCCTATAGGCAGGTTCTCTAATAGTTGTGTCACGACCCCAAATTCTAAACCGGCCGTGATGGCACCTATCGTGGAACTAGGCTAGCCAATAATCATATAATTACAGTTTCTTTCTAAAATCCCAACCATTTTCAGCATTTCATAAAGTATACAGAATTTTTGAATTCATTTGGCAAAACAAATAGTTAAATAGTCTAAACCATCCCCAAACTCCGGAGTCAACATGTCATGAGCATCTAAGAAATATACCAACAAGTGTACTATTATAATACAAAACCTCCAAACGAATAACTAGATACAACAAAAGAAGGGAAAACAGAGATGTTGCGAACGCTGAACAACTACCTCTATATCCCGAACACCGGCTCCGCATGGAATAGATGGCTAACGCTCAGTATCAGCACCTGTATCTGCACACGGGGGTGCAGGGAGTAATGTGAGTACGCCAACTCAGTATTAATGAAAATAAATCAAGTCTAAGCGGCAAGAAACACATAAAAATCAATATCATCAGTTCATAATATGCACAGCCTTTCTTTCCAACAATATATACATAGATATATGAAATCATCATGCCTTAAAACAACCTTCAGAAAAATCTTTTGAAAAATCTGTTTTCCAACAATTTCAGAAAAAAATAACCGAAGGATTTAGTGTAAAATGAAATAAATCATAAGTAGCCCCTCAGGCAAAAACATGAATCATAAATCGCCCCTCGGGCAGAACATCACTCAGCACCTCACAGCCACTCGCTATCAGCCCCTCGGGCAACCTCACTGTCACTCATGCCTCCCAATCACTCATCACTCGGCACTCAGCACTCGCACTCAGTAGGTACCAGCTCACTGGGGGTGTGTACAGACTCCATAAGGGCTCCTTTATCCCAAGCTCTAATATCAAGTCACCTCGTGGCGTATCATATCCTCACAATCAGGCCCTCGGCCTCACTTAGAACCTCTCAAAAGCCTCTCGGGCATATCAGTAAAATAGGGTACTCGACCCAAAACATCTTCTGAAATCTCAAAATAGTGCAAATCAGGCTGAGTTTTAAAAACAGTTAAGCGCAATATGACTGAGTGTAAATCATAAATCAACAGTGAGGAAATAGTAGTAAAAAGCTCTCAAGGGGTCTAAACAAGTCGGTACGAGGCCCCAAACACGACTATAGCCCAAATATAGCAATAGTCTTTAGAACACAATTTAACATATGATTAGAGTAAAATACGCAACTCAATAGTTGTCGCGGAGAGGACCAAGTCCAATCCAAAATCAGTGCGCGCCACATCCTCATCATCAGACATGTGCGCCATGCTAAAAACAGTGAGAAATATGAAGTCTGGGGTTTCATACCCTCAGGACAAAATTTATAACCATTACTTACCTCTACCGGACCACAATACTAATCTGCGATGCACTTGCCCCTCAAATTGGCTCCCGATTGCTCTGAATCTAACAAAAACCAGATTAACATCATAAATACACGCTAAAGGAACAAAACCCAATCAAAAACTATATATTTATACAAAAATTCTCGAAATTCGGCCAAACCCGAGCCCTGGGCCCACATCTCGGAATTCGATAAAATTTATATCACTAGAAACCTCGTCCTCCCACGATTCTACACATACCCAGAACACCACAATCGGACCACACTTACCTACCCAAATCGCCAAAAGGATTTTCCAAACTTCCTCCCATTTTGCCCAACTTTTCTACTTTAATTCCTCAAGTTTCAAGCTTAATCTGGCGCAAAATAACATAGAGACGAGTTTTATGATCCGGGAACTTACCTCCACTGAAGTCCTTTGAATTTCCCCTTCAATTTGCTCTCAACCCAGCTAAATTCGCATGCAACAATGGAGGAAATGCCAAAATATTCACGGAGGCACCATTTTATACTGTTCTAACCAGTTAATGCTGCGGACCATTTCTCACACCTGTGGTCCTAGGTGCGCACCTGCGAAATCTCACTAGTAGTCTGAACTCCGCACCTACGAGACACTTTACGCACATGCGGCTTCGTAGGTACGTCCCATGCTTCGCACCTGCGGATCCCTCTTGCATGGCCTATCTTCACACCAACGCAAGGTCCTTCGCACCTGCGGCTGCCCATCCGCAGGTGCGGCCACACCAGAAGATTAACACCAGCAGCTTTTTGCTGTAATTTTCCTAAGTTCAAACCTCCACCAACCATCCGAAATCAATCCCGAGCCCCTCGGGGCCCCAACCAAACATACCAACACACCCTATAGCATCATTCAAACTTAGTCGAGCCTTCGAAACACCAAAAATAACACGAAAACACCAAAATTATATCAAATTCAAACCTATGAACTTTAAAACTTCTAAATTTTGCCAATGATGCCGAACCCAACCAAAACACATCTGATTGACCTGAAAATTTGCACACATATCCACAATGACATTACAAACCTGCTCCAACTTCTAGAATCCCATTCCGACCCCGATAGCCTATTTTCCATTGCCGACCGTAAATCGCCAAGAACTAACTTTCGCCAATTCAAGCCTAATTCTACACCGGACATCAAAACTTCATTTTGAACACACTCCTAAGTCCCAAATCACCTAACGAAGCTATCCGAGCCATAAAATCCTCATTCCAAGGTCGTTTACCAATAAGTCAACTCCCAGATGTCTTTTTCAACTATTAAGCTAATTTAAGAGACTAAGTGTCTCAATTCTCACCACGACCACTCCGAACCCAAACCAACTGACCCAACACAACATAAATAGGCTAAGCAACATATGATAAAGTAGAAACAAGGGAAACGGGGATAATCTCACGAAACGACCGACCGGGTCGTTACATCCTCCCCCTCTTAAACAAACGTTCGTCCTCGAACGAGTCTAGAAACATACCTGGAGCCTCGAATAAGTGAGGATATCTGCTCTGCATCTCCCGCTCGGTCTCCTAGGTGGCATCCTCCACCGGCTTTCCTCCCCACTGAACCTTCACGGAAGCTATATCTTAGACCTTAGTTTTCTATCCTGACGGCCCAAAATAGCCACTGGCTCTACCTCATATGGCATATCACCCTCGAGCTGAACCGTGCTGAAGTCCAAAACATGAGACGGGTCACCAACATACTTTCAGAGCATCGAAACATGGCACACCAGATGAATACTCGCCAATCTGGGAGGCAAGGAAAGTCTATAAGCCACCTCCCCAATCCTCTAAAGAACCTCAAATGGCCCAATGAACCTGGGACTCTGCTTTCCCCTCTTTCCGAACCGCATAACACCCTTCATGGGTGACACCTTCAGCAACACCTTATCCCCAACCATGAAAGACACATCCCGGACCTTCTGGTCCGCACAGCTTTTTTGCTTAGACTGCGCCGTGTGAAGAAGTTCCTGAATCAACTTCGCCTTACCCAACGCATCCAGAACCAGGTTTATGCTCAATAGTCCAGCCTCGCCCGACGCAAACCAACCAACCAGAGATCTGCACGTCCTACCACATAAAGCCTCACACAGAACCATCTGGATACTCGAGTGATAACTATTATTATATGCAAACTCCGCGAGTGGAATAAACTGGTCCCATGAACCCCCAAAATCAATGACACAGGCACGTAACATATCCTCCGAAATCTGAATAGTACGCTCCAACTGCCCGTCGCTCTGAGGATGAAATGATGTGCACAACTCGACTTGAGTACCCAACTCTCTCTGTACGGCTCTCCAAAACTGAGATGCGAACTGAGTACCTCTATCAGAAATGATAGAAACTGGAACCCCATGCAACCGGACAATCTCCCTGATATAAATCTCAGCTAACCGCTCCGAAGAATAAGTAGTACCAACAGGAATGAAGTGTGCAGACTTGGTCAGCCGATCCACAATAACCCATATAGCATCAAACCTCCTCGAAGTCCGTGGGAGTCCAACTACGAAGTCCAGGTGATCTGCTCCCACTTCCACTCTGGAATATCAAATCTTTGAAGCAATCCACCTGGTCTCTGGTGCTCATACTTGACCTGCTGACAGTTGAGACACCGAGCCACAAACTCAACAATATCTTTCTTCATCCGCCTCCACCAATAATGCTGTCGCAGATCCTGATACATTTTCGCGGCACCCGGGTGGATGGTATACCGTGAACTATGGGCCTCAGCTACAATCAATCTCGAAGCCCATCTACATTGGGCACGCAAATCCGGCCCTACATCCTCATGACCACATCATCACCAATAACAACATCTCTGGCATCATCGCGACGGACCCTGTCCTGAAGAACAAGCAAATGTGGATGATCATACTGGCGTGCTCTAATCTGATCATAAAGAGAAGACCTGGAGGCTACACAATCCAATACCCACGGAGGCGCTGATAGATCCAATCTCACCAACTGTCCGCCCAAAGCCTGAACATCAAGTGCTAAAGGCCGCTTCGCTACTGGAAGGTAGGATAGACACCTCAAACTCACCGCTCTGCGACTCAAGGCATCGACCACTACATTGGCCTTCCCCGGATGATATAAAATAGTGAGGTCAAAATCCTTGAAAAGCTCCAACCACCTCCTCTAACACAAATTTAGATCTTTCTGCTTAAGCAGATACTGCAGACTATGGTGATCAGTGAAAATCTCACAATGCACTCCATACAAATAATGATGCCAAATCTTCAAGGCGTGAACAATAACTGCTAGCTCAAGATCGTGCACTGGATAATTATTCTCGTGCACCTTCAAATGTCTGGACGCGTACGAAATCACCCTACTATCATGCATCAAAACCGCTCCAAGGCTAACTCTCGAGGCATCACAGTAAACTGTATAAGAACCTGAACCCGTAGGCAAAATCAACACCGGAGCTATAGTCAAGGCTGACTTGAGCTTCTGAAAGCTCTCCTCACACTCCTCAGTGCATCTGAACTAAGCACCCTTCTGGGTCTGTCTGGTCATAGGTGATGCAATAGATGAAAATCCCTCGATGAAACGGCGATAGTACCCTACCAAACCAAGGAAACTGCGAATCTTAGTAGCTGATGATGGTCTAGGCCAACTCTGTACTGCCTCTGCCTTCTTCGGATCAACCTGAATACCCTCACTGGACACCACGTGCCCCAAGAATGCTACTGAATCAAGCCAAAACTCACACTTCGAAAATTTTGCATAAAATCTCTTCTCTCTCTAGGTCTGAAGCACAACTCTCAAATGTTGCCCATGATCCTCCCGAGATCGGGAATACACCAAGATATCGTCAATGAACACGATGACGAAAGAATCCAGATAAGGCCGAAATACACTATGCATCAACTGCATAAAGGTTGTTGGGGCATTGGTCAGCCGAAATGACATAAACAGGAACTCATAATGACCATATCTAGTCCTGAAAGCAGTCTTCGGGATGTCTGGCCCCCGAATCTTCAACTGACGATAACCGGAATGCATGTTGATCTTGGAAAATACCCTGGCACCCTACAACTGATCAAACAAGTCATCTATACGAGGCAAGGGATACCGATTCATCACCGTAACCCTGTTCAGCTGGCGATAGTCAATACACATACGCATAGAATCATCCTTCCTCTTTACGAACAACACCGGTGCACCCCATGATGACACAGTAGGCCGAATAAACCCCTTATCTAGGAGTTCATGAAGTTGCTCCTTTAATTCCTTTAGCTCTGCTGGTGCCATACGATAAGGTGGAATAAAAATAGGTTGGGTTCCTGGCATCAGGTCAATACCAAAATGGTCCCTGTCAGGCGGCATGCCCGGCAGGTCTGCAGGAAACACGTCTATAAGACACGGACCACATGAACCGAATTAATAGCGGGAGTCTCACGACTGACATCCCCCACAAAAGCCAGATAAGATAGACACCCCTTCTCAACCATGCACTTAGCCTTCAGGTAGGAAATCACCCCGCTAGGCATATACTTAGAAGAACCTCTCCACTCAACCCTCAGACATCCGGCATAGCTAAGGTCACGATCTTAGCGTGACAATCAAGAACAGCATGACACGGAGATAACCAATCCATGCCCAATAATATCACATCAAAATCGACCATGCTGAGTAACAGTAGGTCCACTCGGGTCTCCAGACCCCTAATAGATAACACACACGACCGATACACACGGTCCACAACAACAGTATCGCCCACCGGAGTCGACACATGAACAGTGGTAACTAAAGACTCACGGGCATATACAAAAAATTGGCAAAATATGAAGAAACATAGGAATATGTAGAACCAGGGTCAAATAAAGCCAAACAATCTCGACAACAGACTGAGACAATACCTGCGATCACTACATCTGAGGTCATAGCATCTAGCCTGGCTGGAAATGCATACATACGGGCCTGACCTCCACCTGCTCGACCTCCCCCTCTAGGGCGGCCTCTAGCTGACTGACTACCACCCCTGGTTGCGTGGGCGGATGATGAAGTAACTGGAGCTGAAGTCGAGGGTTGGCTCCTCTGCTGAGAAGAACCACCGGGACGACGGGGACACTGCCTCCACATGTGCCCAAACTCTCCACACTCAAAACAACTCCCTGGAGCTGGAGGTGGGGACTGATAGAAACCCCTGGCACCAGAATGGCCACTAGAAGACTCATGCATAGAAGAACTCTGGACTTGTGGTGCTCGAGCTGCACTCTGAGCTGGGAGGGAATCGAATGAAGTACGGCCTGGCTGAGAACCACGGGGACCATGCCCCGAAGATGCACCACTATAAGCTGGGCGGGCTGACTGAGGAGGCTTGGATGAACTGCTTCTACAATGCTGAAACTGCCCCCTAGAAAGAGCACCACTAGAACTACCCGATCCACGAGGCCTCTTGGCCTCCCTCTCCTCCCGCTCCTAGCGGTGAACCGACTCAATATCTCGAGCAATGTCAACAACCTAATCGAATGTAGCATCTGATACTCTCTCCTGGGTCATAAAGAGGCGGAGCTGATAAGTGAGGCCATCCACGAACCTCCTAACCCTCTCCCTATTACTAGGGACTAACTCGGTAGCATGACGAGCCAACTCTGAAAATCGCATCTCATACTGCGTCATTATTAGCTCCCCCTGACGCAGCTGCTCAAAAAGCCTACGCTGCTCCTCCCTGTGTGACGGAGGTACATACTTCTCCAAAAAGATAGCGGAGAACGGCTGCCAGGTGAGGGGTGCTGAACCAACAGGCCTACGCCTCTCAAAAGACTCCCACCAAGTGAAAGGAGCACCAAAAAGCTGAAATGTAGCAACTGAGACCCCACCTGGTCTCCAAAATCCCTCTAGTACGCAGCATCCTCTGACACTTATCCAGAAGACCGTGGGAATCCTCGCTCTCAGCACCACTGAATGTCGGAGGCTCTAATCTGCTAAATCTCTCCAGTCTACTCTGCTCGTCCTCTAGCATAGCCGGAACCACGAAGTCCCGAACTGGAGCAACCGGCTGGGCTGGAACCGGCCCCGGTGTTTGATGGCCCTGAGTACCCTGCTTAGGTGTCCGGGAAACTGGAGTCTGACTGCCTCTCTCGGCCTGAGAAGTTGGGGCAACTGCCTGAGCAAGGGTACACATAGTCAAGATTTGAGCCAAGGTCTCCTGAAGACCTGGAATAACAACAGGCACTGCCGGTGCCTGAGCCTGTCCTGCTAGAGTATCTGTGGCGGGAATCTGCCCCTGAACAGTAGGGGGATCAACTGGCACTGCCCTGGCTGCTACACGGACTGGCCCCCTACCTCTACCACGCCCTCGACCGCGTCCTCGACCTCTCGCTTGTCTAGCTGGTGGCTGATCATCCTGATTAGTAGCGCGAGTCCTCACCATCTATGAGAGAAGGAAACAACAAAAGTTTAGATTTCCAGAATCAACAAGATGGCATGACAGAATTCAAGAAAATGAGATTGTTCCTAAGGGTTCCGCATCCTCTCGAATATAAATACAGACACTCCGTACCGATCCGCAAGACTCTATTAAACCTGCGCATGACCGTTGAGTCCTATGTAACCTAGGCTTTGATACCAACTTTTCACGACCCCAAATCCTAAGCCGGCCGTGATGGCGCCTGTCGTGGAACTAGGTTAGCCAATAATCACATAATTACAGTTTCTTTCTAAAATCCCAACCATTTTCAACATTTCATAAAGTATACAGAATTTCTGAATTCATTATGCCAAATAAATGGCTAAATAGTCTAAACCATCCCAAAATCCGGAGTAAACATGTCATGAGCATCTAAGAAATATACCAACAAGTCTACTATTATAATACAAAACCTCCGAACGAATATATCTAGATACAACAAAAGAAGGGCAAATAGAGATTATGCGGACGCTAAACAACTACCTCTATATCCCGAACTCCGGCTCCGCGCGGAATAGATGGCTAACGCTCAGTATCAGCACATGTACTGCACGCAGAGGTGCAAGGAGTAATTTGAGTACGCCAACTCAGTAGTAATGAAAATAAATCAAGTCCAAGCCGCATGTGTGAAGAGGATTTCACATAAGAAGGAATTAGACTATATTAGTAAATGATCAGTACAAGTCTTTGGAGGTTACAAAGTATTATTGTAGGTTTAAAGAAACACATGTGCCAGTAACAAACATATAAAAGAGGGTCCTAAGTTTTTTAGCCTAAAGGATCACGTCATGCAAGATAAATAATACTTCGCAGCTCTTTTAGGGTAGGAGTTGCTCATATTATTCAGCGGGCACAGACAATCACCTCATGCGACCAATTACTATGTTTTCTCCCTTAAAGCGCTCTAGTTCAATTTTAACTCGTGTCCTATGTGTGCACTACTCGTCCCATGCCTATGGTCCATGACGCTTTGAACCTACTATTTGGGTGATTTTAGACTTTACTTAGGGTGCTCAAAATTATAAAACTAGGCGCACATTAAAAATAAGTAAGACTACACATTAAAACAACGATTGTCTCAAGTTAGCCTTCACACATAAGCAACAAAAACACGCGAACAAATTCCAGATTCTGCAATAGGTAGTTTTACAATCGAGATATGTTGGAGTTGTTTAAAACCTATAGGCATGACTTCTATATGACCTGCGAAATCCCACTAACAGTCCAAACTTCGCACCTGCGAGACACTTTCCGCACTTGCGGCTTCGCAGGTACGTCCCATGCTTCACACCTGCCGATCCCTCTTGCATGCCCTATCTTCGCACCTGCGGCTACCCATCCCCAGGTGCGGCCACACCAGAAGATTAACACCAGCAGCTTTTTGCTGCAATTTTCCTAAGTTCAAACCTCCGTCAAACATCTGAAATCAATCCCGAGCCCCTCGGGGCACCAACCTAACATACCAACACACCTCATAGCATCATTCAAACTTTGTCGAGCCTTCGAAACACCAAAAACAACACGAAAACACCAAAAATACATCAAATTCAAACCTATGAACTTTGAAACTTCTAAATTTTGCCAGTGATGTCGAAACTAACCAAAACACATCCGATTGACTTGAAAATTTGCACACATATCCAAAATGACATTACGAACCTGCTCCAACTACCAGAATCCCATTCTGACCCCAATTGTCTATTTTCCACTGCCGACCAGAAATTGCCAAAAATTAACTTTCCCCAATTCAAGCCTAATTCTACACCGGACATCAAAACTTCATTTCGAACACACTCCTAAGTCCCAAATCCCCTAACGAAGCTATCCGAGCCATAAAATCCGCATTCCGAGGTCGTTTACCAATAAGTCAACTTGCAGTTGACTTTTCCNCCCTAACGAAGCTATCCGAGCCATAAAATAAGAATTCCTAGGTCGTTTGCCAATAAGCCAACTCCCAATTGACTTTTTTAACTATTAAGCTAATTTAAGACTAAGTCCCAACACAATATAAATAGGATAAGATACATATGATAAAGCAAAATGGGGGAAACGAGGCTAATCTCGCGGAACGACCGGCCGGGTCGTTACAAGTTGGTATTTGAACAAAGATTTGTCATGCTTATTCCTATAGAAATATTGTCTAGGTGGGTAGTGTGATAAGAACAACAAAAACAATAAATTAGTTAATCAATTACGGCCCTATAGAAATGGTATATATATGAGTATCGGTAGAATCAGACTTAACACGATCCTATAGGCATGTTATATAATAATCACACTGCAATTGCACAAGTCGAGCAAATAGTCAATGATGTTTGTTTCCTATAGGCATGTTATCTAATAGTGCATAGAAGTAGACATATGAAAAAGTAAAACACTTAGGTTTTCACAAACATATTTCTGATAATGTACAGGCATTAGGCAGATTGAGTAACTTCCCCATCATTCAGTATTACAAGTTATTACAAACAACATTGAATAATAACAGGACAAATTACAAATATAGTACCCAGTAACACATCTGGGCCTTCAAATAGGCTTAGAACTTCATGCGGACAGCAGACCCAAACTCCAGGTGCAGACGGTGTACTTCAAACCCCTAATACCAAAGGAAGGCCCAACACACCATGCCCAAATGATCAAAGTAATTAAGCTAATGGATGCCAAATTAATACATACAGGTAACAAAACTACTCACAGAATTAAGTAAAATAACTTAAACATTTAATTCTTACAACTGAAATAGTTGTAGCTTCAACTAATAAACATAACCATGCTAAGTTGAAAGGCAACGAAGACACAACTGATCAAGTAAATCCAGAAAGCAAAATTTAACAGTTAAAAGATAGGATATCATAAGCTAGCAAACTACTGTGAACTATGTTTCAAAGTAGAACCAACCTAAAGAACTTTAGATAATAGCCTAACAACATACTAATAGCACAGTTTGGTGAACATACTTAGTTGAATGTGAAATGTAACTATAGCACAAGATTCGAAAGAACTCATAGAAGGTTTACATGTCAATTCTAGGCTAAGAAGACAAGCAAACATTAGGTTCATTGTAGATGAAAATATCAACCCTAGGTTAACAAGAAAGGTAATTATCAAGCTTAGTGCCAATTGATCATACGCAGGAAGAGGCTAAACATTGAGATTCACCCTAGAAAGTCTTGGGCAACACTTATAACACAAAATTGAGCAGGTAGAAGAGCACACATTAGAGTTACATAAAACATATCATACTTGTTTTAGAGGTTCAGGTAGTGATGAAATTAAGAAATTACATGATCATTGAGGAAGTTAACAGGCTACACATGAATGACCTAGTAGAAGAAATGCATCTGAACACATTTAGGTCAATGAACTGGTTCCTCACAAGACCCTTGAGTAAGGTAGGGAGATAGGCTCATAGCAAATAGTAGGCATAAGTTCTCAGAAACACACCGAACAGTAAGCTAAACATACTTAAGAAATCCAGAATCATGGTTAACAAACTAGGCAAGTTCTAGTGATAGAAAAAGTTCAGAATCACAAAATAACTTTAAGGAAAATAGGGTTGTAAATAGAGATAACATGGTAACACATTGGTTCCCAAACAGTTCATGAACACAACAAAAAATATGAAATTGCGAAGGCCAAAAGACTTACTAGTTACCAATTGATAAACAAGTAAACAAGAAGAACAATTTCAGCAATATCTCAATTGTCAATGGCAGGATGAGCATTAGAAACCAAAAATCTTTGTGCATAAGATTTCCCAAGGGCTCCAACCCCGGGCGGTGCTCACACGGACATGTCCAATAATCAAATTCTGGTGGCCTTGGTTTTCAGCCGGTCAAGAGCTTAAGTTTCAGAGTGGTATAAGACAAGTGAGAGTGAGAGATTAGTAATAGTTGTTAAGGTCTATTAGGGAAATAGGGAAAGGGGTTTATATAGTGGAAAAAATCAAACATCCAAACAAGGAAATACAGCTAATAAAATATAAATAAGCAAAGAAAAGCATGAAAAATCCTTTAAGAACCAAATTGGGAGAAAAATCAGGCAAACCCTAATTTTTACCGATCACAAATTGGCCGAAGAATCTTGTTAAATTGGACCCTTATAATCTTGCCATGGACGTATATAGACAAAAAATCATTTGAATCTTTAGTAGTACATCCAATTCTTGATTTGGATGATTAGTACTTGCCAAAATCGAGCAATTATTAAGTAATATCATATTTAGCAAGTAACAATGATATAGTTCATAAAACGTAAGCAAATCAAGGTAAGAATCTATGAATAGATTGGATTCAGAGAAAAAGTTGGAGGCGGCAACTAGGGTTTGTGAGGACTGGAGAAGGTTCGAGAGGGTTTGGGGAAGGAGGACGGGTTAAAATGAGGTTAGGTCTTGGGTGAGGTTAACTAAACGGGGGAGATATTTATGGGTCGTTGATAAAGATTAAAGGAAAGAGTGGGGTCATTGAGACGGGTTGCAACTGAGTATAGTAAAGGGTCGTTGTTTTGGGCCTCAAATGGATTAAAGAGGTGGGCCATGTGTTTTTTGTGTCTGGTTTTGGTCTAAGTTAGCTCAAAATTGGGCTACACGTTAATTATCCAAAATTTATTAAGCAAATTTTAGAAATGACTATAATATAATAAAAATATTATTTATTCAGTAAAATACTTGAAACTAATAGCTTAATATTATAAAAATATAAAAAATATTTTAGCATAAATAATATAATAAACGCAATTATTTATAGAATATAGGCTATTATTATAATTAATATAGATAATATAGAGAAAATGCACATAATGATATAATATAGATGAAATGTTATAAAATGCATGAGGGTATAAAATTATAAGTTTTGATGATTAAATCACCCTAAAAATAATTTCAAGAGATAATTAATAAATATTTAAGCAAATTAAATGCGAGAAAATCAATTTTAAAGTTATAAAAAATTATAAAAAATGCTTATGTAAATCTTTTAAATTAGGTGATGATGAAAAAAATTATATTTTGAAATTATATGGAATGCTTTGTAAAGTATGAGGGAAAAATTGGGTATCAACAATGTTATTTATTTGTTTAAAATTAACAACTTGGTCGTTAATTTAGCTAAATTCTTAATGGGTGTTACGCTTACCTAGTCTTAGAGACAAAGTGCCATCACGATTCCTATTATGGGATTTTGGGGTCGTGACAGTAATCTAAGCAACCCTGAACAAATGGCGGTTGATAACTGGAATGCCGGAGTCTCCAATGCGCATCCTCGAAGGCTGCAACTGCTAAGCTCCAAAATATATGCACGCAAAGTGTAGAAGTGTAGTCTGAGTCCAACCAAACCAGTGTGCTCAGTAAGTATCTTGACTAACCTCGGTGAAGTAGTGGTGTGGTTTAGACAAAAGATATTCACTTATTAAACATGTGCAGTTTATAAGCATAAAAAATAAGAGGAAGTAAATAACCAAAAACAAGTCAAAGAAACAACGGATATCAATAATAAGGTACACTTTAAGTAGAAAAAATAGATTACTTGCTCTTTCAACTTTCTTGGTCAAAAGCATTTACCAAGTACACCAAATCCATATACCGAAGAAGATATGCACGCACTAACTCAAATACTCCTACAAGAGGGTAGACTGCTTTTACATGATATGGTTCCAATTCCATATTAATTACTATTTAGAACTTTTATGTATGCCTTTACATGAGTGTTGTATATCAAGGTATGGAGATTACTCTTTCTCTACATCAATCCGGCACCTTCCAAATGTTCAACAATGCATTAACAAGTCCAATACATGCCTAAGAATGTATCTAAAAGCGTATAAAGGTGTTAGGAAAGTAGGTTTCATGTATCAATGTACGGATATGTGTATTACATACTACCAATTTAAGTCAACAAAATCATAATATTGTAGCAACTTATCGATCCCATGTAGTACTGTTGCGACGTGCAACCCCATTCAATAGAATATTGTTAAAGTGTCTGATCCCATATAATATTTATGTGATGTGCAAGCCAATCCAATGGCCATAATATCATTGTAGCATGCAACGCGATCCCACGATATTAATCCACACAAAAACAGTAACAACCAACAAACAACTCAGCAAACAACAACAAAATAAGGTAGAAAGCATAGATATAATAGTAACAAACTCAGAAAGCATAGATATAACATCAACGAGTAAGGCAAGATGCACATATGTGTATACAAGGAAATGATATACACTGTAACATGCACATCCCTCATCTTCACCTACAAGAAAATACTCAGTGTACCATGAATTCTCACCCTCAAATGCACAAAAACACTAGTCGTGCCAATATCGTATCAAATTACACAAAAAAATCATCATGCCAATATCATATCAAATCGCACGGGAACACCCGTTGTGCTTATATCACTCATCCTGATAGCATGAAAACACACATCGTGCAATATCTCTCTCTCTCTCTCTCTCTCTCTCTCTATATATATATATATATATATATATATATATATATATATATATATATATATGTGTGTGTGTGTGTGTGTGTGTAACTACCAAGCAGATAGGATGCAATAAATACAATAAAAAAGAATAAGTAAGCATAACACAACCCATGAAAGATGATCATAACTATCGTACCTATAGGCAAGCCAGCATTTCAGCAACTACTTTTTTCAAATATCGCAACGAAATATACACATGATCTTTAATACGATCAAAAAATTTCATGTAACACAAAAATAATATGTTTGTGCTCATTTAAGGCATGACTACAATCAATTCAAGTATTTTAACAATCTCAAGAATATTCCAACATTGCTAATTAAGATATCACAAGCTAAAACATGATCTCTAGCATGGACATTTTGTTCATATAGTCATAAAATTCAAATGAAACATAACTCAAGAAGATCACATAGTCCAACAAGGCATAAGAAAGCATAAAATCAACCTCGAGCATGAATAACCATGGTAAATGCATATATACTCGTGATCTCGCATATACATCCCTTTCATGTAGCAAACAATATCATTTATTAGGAAAATTGCCTCAAACTAAATCTAGGAATGACACTTACCTCATCCGGCAAGTTTAAGGCTCCAAAACCGCTTTCCACTTTTTGAATTCACCTCCGAATGCCTTGAATCTAACAAAGTAACACTTAAATAAGTTAAAAATAAGTTTTAGGACTATCCTTATACCAAAAAAATTCGATCTTTATCCAATTTAGAAAAGACAATAAAAAGTCAACCTGGA
The DNA here is from genome assembly GCA_005239535.1 of Nicotiana rustica. Lineage (NCBI taxonomy): Eukaryota > Viridiplantae > Streptophyta > Magnoliopsida > Solanales > Solanaceae > Nicotiana > Nicotiana rustica. The sequence goes on from ML527859.1 coordinate 195,342, forward strand.
CCCACGTGGTTGAAATCCGAAATCAAGACCAAATCTTTATGATTCATAACCTCCCGAGTCAAAATATATAATTTAATTTTTAAATTAGATTCCAAAATCATAAAATTCATTTTCTTAAGTTTTGGTTGAAAATCCAACTTTCTCTTTCTCAAATTCATGTTTTGATATTAATCTAGTGGTAGATTCTTGTAATAATCATAAATTCGAGTTAGGTTTATGTAACGATCCGACCAGCCATTTTGGGTATAATAGACATGTTCCCACATTTATTGCTTATTCTATATTTGTTTGTTGTTATGTGACTTGTAGGGATGGTTGGTTTGGTTCCGGAGATGTTTCACAATGAATTAGGATACTTAGTCCCAAGGTTGAAGGCCTAAGTTGAAAGAGTTGACCGGATGTTGACTTATATGTAAATGACCTCGGAATGGATTTTTAATGGTTCTAGTAGCTCTGTGAGGTGATTTTAGACTTAGGAGTGTGTCCGAGTATTGATTTGGAGGTTCATAAATGATTTTGGCATGGATTGGCGAAAGTTGGAAAAGTTAAGTTTGGAGAGTGGAGAAGTTTGACCGAGAGTTGATTTTGTTGTTACCAAGCTCAGATTTTGGTTTTAGAAGTTGGACTAATTCTATTGCTGTATTTATTGACTTGTGTTCAAAATTTGAGGTCAATCGGAGTTGGTTTGATAGGTTTCAGCATAGATTGTAGAAGTTGGGAATCCATTAGTTTCAATAGGCTTCAACTGGGGTTGGATTCGTGCTTTTGATGTTATATGATGTGTTTTGAGGCATCGACTTAGTTCATATAATATTTAAGGATGGGTTGGTATGTTTGGATACGGTCCCGGGGAAGTGATTCGTATTGAAATCAGATTAAGAATTGGACTTGTGAAATTTCTGTGGGCAGTTGTTCTGGTGTAACCGCACCTGCGAGGTTTTAGCCGCAGGTGCGAAGCCGCAAAAGCGGCCATGTAGGCGCATGTGCGAGGATGGTTCCACACCTACGAGGTTGCAGATGCAACTAGGCCCGTAATTTTTTTCCAAAACCCGAGGTTTTCTGGTGTCAAGGTATGTATATGTATTAATGATGGTCTGCAGGAAAGAATCATGACCGAGGCTCACACTTCCAGGTATTCCGCACACCCAGGCTATACCTTATGTATCATGATCTCAAGGAAGTCTATTGGTGGAATGACAAGAAGAGGGGATGTGGCGGACGTTTTGGCAAGATGTCCGAGTTGTCATCAAGTGAAGGCGGAACACCAACGGCCTGGTGGGTTGGCACATAAATAGAAATTCCAATGTGGAAGTGGGAAATGTTTAATATGGAATTTGTGGTGGGATTTCTGCGCACTCCACGCAAGTTTGACTTAAAATTTGGGTGATTTTTGTCACGACCCAATTTTTCCCCCGTTGGGTATCGTGATGGCACCTAGTCTTAAGGAGTAGGTAAGCCTAAAATTTATTTAATAACAGTCTTTACAGAATTTACATTTCCCCAAAACCTTCAATACAAGTCATAAGGTCTACAGAGGTTACTACAACTTCTAAATACAACTGTTTGGAAATGAGTAAGAACAGTTGAATAAAAAGAGGAAGGTGACTCTGAAGCCCGCGAACACAGCAACAGGTTTACCTTGAGTCTCCTTGGAAATGATCCGCAAAGCTACTAACAATCAATACCTGGATCTGCACAAAAATATGCAAAAGTATAGGATGAGCACAGCACAGCACAGCGATGCCCAGTAAGTATCAAGACTAACCTCGGTGAAATAGTGACGCGAACTAGTAAAGAAATCCATTGGTCTTATAAACCAAATAGGCATAAGTACAGAAATACCAAAAACATAACTTCTTTCTAATATCTACACAATTTGGCTAACAACATAACAACTACAATAAGGAAGGAAAAACAACAAACAACAATGGTACACCAAAATAATACACTGAAGGATGGATGGGAACACAGCCCAAATCCGGAAATCACAACACAGTAAGGGCAAGTAGTAACTCAGCACTGCAATAGTTTCCACATCAGGCCTTAGCCAACAACCCCAATAAATTGGTCAAATCTTCAAGTGTAAACTTTCACCCGCAAGTTTATATTGGAAGCTTTAAAATATAATCTTTTCAAATAGAAAATTCTTTTGAAATATACTTTCTCTGAATAAAACTTTGCAGAAATGTAATCTTCAAAAGTAGTTCCTTCAAGATAAATGCTTTTCAAATATGCTTTTCCAATAAATGTCTTTCAAACATAGTTTTCTTCAAGATAAATGCTTTTCAAATATACTTTTCAAATAAATATCTTTCGAACATAGTTTCTTCAAGATAAATCTACCTGGATCTCGTCCCGTAGTTCAGAATTTAACATGCAGTACAGGGGGATCTCCCGGAATACGTCCGTAGTCCCTAAATAGATATACAGTGCTGGGGGATCTCCCGGAATACGTCTGTAGTCCTTAAATAAATATGCAGTGCTGGGGGATCTTCCGGAATACGTCCATAGTCCTAAAGTAAATATGCAGTATAGGGGGATCTCTCGAAATACGTCTGTAATCCCAATTTAAATATGCATTACAGGGGAATCTCCCGGAATACGTCTGTAGTCCCAATTTAAATATGCAGTACAGGGGGATGCCCGTAATATGTTCGTTTGTCTCAATTTTATGTAGTGCAACCAACAAAGAGAAACAATTATAACACGGCAGAAAAGCTCGTACAACACCACATCAAGTACAAAGCAACAACGACATTAATACAAGGTACATCGAGTAAATCAATACAAGGACTTTAAATCACAAGGAAACAGCAGAACTCGTTCACAAGGAACAATCACGAAAAAGAATGCTACGTGTAAAGAGAACAACTTAATCAGGGAAAACAAGACGTAACAACGAATCCACAATATTCAAATCAACAATAAAAAGACAACACAAGTCAAATAATTCCAAATAAAGGCAAGTCGACTATGATATAGGTTATCTAAATTCCTTTTAAGGTTGAGCAATAACGAGAGATTTTCAACAATTCAAATAAGGGTAAGCATCAAAAGATAATCATAATGTCACGACCCAAAATCTACTAAGGTCGTGATGGCGCCGGACACTACCGTCAGGCAAGCCAATCATTAAGTAGTTGAAATAAATTCCTGTTTTAACCCCCCTTTTTTTTCGAAATCGTTACCTTTCGTTTACAAGTCATAATAGCGAACGAAATTTTATCAAATAAATACGACAGGTAAACTATTCCATTTAGTAATTAAATCCCAAACACATCCCAGAACCCGGTGTCACAAGTGCATGAGCAAATTCTAAGAATTTTACAATTTCTACAAAACTTGTCTGAAATACAATTGGACTAGGAAATTAAAATAAAATAAGGCAATATAAGGGAGACTCTGTGAGCAGCGGATTGCCTCGGGATAATGCAGCTCGCCTAAGTCTCCAAACCAGCCACATCGCTATGAAGGTACCTGTGCAATAAAAATGCACAGTAAGTGTAGCATGAGTACGAAAACAACGTGTACTCAATAAGTCGCCCGCCTAACCTCAGAGAGGTAGTGACGAGAGGTCGACTTGACACTCACTTAGGTCCAACAATATAATTTAATAGAATATGATGAAAATGGTAGGAATGTAAAGGTAGTAAAGCAACAAATATATAAGACACTGAAATCCAAGTAAATACTGGAAGTGAATAAACAATTACTACTTTATCTTCCCCCAAATATCTGTCAAATCAATATCCATGAATTCAGTAACAACTTTATCATGCGCATACGGATAAGGACAACTGGCCTGAGCCATAAAAATAATCATGTTTGTGCACTGCCGAGGGTCGAACGACCTGCACCATAAGTGCATCTTTGCCATAAAATAATCATATCTATGCACTGCCGAGTGTCTAACGGCCCGAACCATAAGTGCATCTTTCAATCCGCCGTGGCATACGACCCGCTCCCATGAGAGTGGGGAAAATAACACTCCGCTCGCGGAATGTAAATTGCGAAGTAGTCACATGCAGTCATGTACAATCAACAGTCCACCCCGACTACCTCGGAAAAACAAATACTCAAGTAAATAACAAATTTCTCATTTAAAAAATATCACAAAAATAGTATTTAAATCATTTCTCGAAAATTCATTTGCAAAGTTTGATAATATTCAATAATATAACCTTATCCGGAATACAATTATCCACGGAGGAGTCAATTCTCGTTCTAAGTTATTAAGAAGGTACACACTAGCCTTCGTAGGAAATAAGTTACAAATTCAATAGCATTATCAGTCTAATATTATTGGCAGGATCACATGTACAACACGTAAAGCATGCTAGTGGATCCTAAACTACCCGGACATAAGCATAATAGTAGCTACGCACGGACCCTCATCACTCCGTGCGTACGTAGCCCCACAATTAATAGCATGTATTTATTTAGTTCACCTTGGGGGACAATTCCCCCTCACAAAGTTAGAAAGGAGACTTACCTCGCTCCGAAATTCCCTAACCGGCTTCCAAGCCCTTCCGACGACTCCAATGGATGCACAACACCCCAAAACTACCAAATAACGGGAAAAGCAATGAAAATATACTCTAATATTTGCAACAATTCAAATTATATAATTTCCCAATTCCGCTCAGTGAATTAACTAAAATGCCCACGTGCCCGGATTCCGAAATTTCTCAAAGATATATCCTACCCATGGTCTTAGTAACTCAAATATACAATTTATCTAAATTCCATGCTCAAATTTGTGATAGAAATCCGAAATATAATTTTCTAAGTCTTTCCTCCAAAATCCCAATTTTTCTACTAATTTCCATGTCTAATCCATGCATTTAATTTGTATTTAACTTAAAAACATGAAGAAATTTCTTACCTTGACACTGATGATGAAATTACCCTCTTGAAGGTCTCCTAAAATCGCCTAAGCCATGAGAAAAATGAGAGGAATGGCCAACATCCCGGTTTTAAAACATTCTGCCCAGCCTCATATCTGCACCTGCGATCCTACCTTCGCACCAGCGCTCCCGCAGGTGCGACCAATCTCCCGCACCTGCGGCTTCCTCAGCTCCAGCCCAAAATCGCACCTGCGCCCCATTGTCCACATCTGTGCCTTCGCAGGTGCGGAAATATCATCGCACCTGCACTCCCAGCCAAGCCACCAAATCTTTGCACATGCGGCTCCGCACTTGCGAGGCTTGGGCCGCAGGTGCGGTCACACTAGATGACAGCAACCTCAGCCTTCTTCAAACTCCAAACTTGATCCGTTAACCACCCAGAATCCACCTGAGGCCCCAAGGACCCCCGTCCAATTACACCAACCTGTTCCAAAACATAGTGCGGACTTGCTCGAGGCCTCAAATCACATCAAACAACGCCGAAACAATGAATCGCACCCTAATTCAATGTTTATGAACTCAGGAATTTCCAACTTTTACATTCGATGCCGAAACCCGTCAAATCACCTCCGATTGACCGCAAATTTTGCGCACAAGTTATATTCGTTATTACGAAATCGCATTCCGACCCCGATATCAAAATTTCCACGTCCGGTCGGATTTTTCAAAAACCTTTAAATTTCTATCTTTAGCCAAATGACTTCAAAATGATCTACGGACATCCGAATTTACTTCTGATCGTGCTCCCAACTCTAGAATCACCATATAAAGCTATTCCCAGACTTGGAATCCCAAACGGACATCTATAACGCTAAAATGCCTTACAGCCAAAACTTAGGAAATTTCTTCAAAAATGCTGACTCCTACAATATGCGCCAAAATGCTCCCGGGTTATCCGACTCCTGATCCAAACATATGCCCAAGCCCAAAATCATCATACGAACCTGCTGGAACCCACAAATCCTGATTCGGAGGTCGGTTACTCAAAATTCCAATCTTAGTCAATTTCTCCAACTTAGGCTTCTAAAATGAGAATTTTCTTTCCAATTTGTCTCCGAACTTCCCGAAATTCAACTCTGACCACGCCCACGAGTCATGTAACCTGAAATGGAGCTGCTCATAGTCACTTCAAACCGCAGAACGACACGCTAGAGCTCAAAGTGACCTGTCGGGTCGTTACACATAACTACAATTAATGGTAAACAATTATAGGATGAGATAATACTAATTTCAATTAAATATGCAGTTTATGAAAAATATAGCATGACGGTAGAAGAGGAAAAATCTTCAGTTTAGTCAATTAGGGTCAAATAAGCAATAAAGTGAATCTAAAAGCAAGCAATTCTAATTTAAGCAGGTAGAGATGAAACTAGCAATCAAAAACTCAGTCATAACAAGTACAAGTTCGTACACAGGGAATATAAGGACCTAAGAACCCTAAAAGGCCAACCTCCTACAAATAAATCCGAGCACGCACTTGTCACCTCGCGTACACGGGCTACAATCAACATAGAAGACTCAAATCCTAGAGGTAATTCCCCACACAGGGTTAGGCAAAATACTTACCTCAAAGATGACAACCAGTACTATAAAATTGAACTTCTCGGGTGAAAAGACCTCGAGACGGCTCAAATACAACTAAAATAACTTCAAAACACATATAAAACTTATAAGAAACTATTCCAAATCATAACGTCTAAATCTTTAACAAAACCCGAAAATNCGGGTAATTCCACCACACATGGTTAGGCAAGATACTTACCTCAAAGACGACAACCTAGTACTCTAAAATGGACTTCTCGGATGAAAAGGCTTCCGGACGGCTCGAATCCAACTAGAACAACTTCAAAGCATACATAAAAATTATAAGGAACTATTCCGGATAATAAAGTTTCAATCTTTACAAAAATCTAAAGATCCACCCAAAAGTCGACCCCAGGCCCGTACCTCAGAACCCAAAAATTATTACAAAATCCGAACACCCATTCTAATACGAGTTCAATCATACCAAAATTATCAAATTCCGATGCCATTTCGTCCCTCAAATCATGAAAATTTCATTTTGGAAATTTCTTCAAAAACCAACATTTCCCCCAACTAAAACACAATTTAAATGATAAAAACAAAGATTAAATCATGGAATATATTTAACTCTAAGTGAAGAACACTTACCCAATCGAATGGCATGAAAACCCCACAGAGAATCGCCCAAAACCGAGCTCTACAAGTCAAGATGTGATAAAAAAGGTATATCCCTCGATTTAGGAATATATTTTGTCCGCCCGGATATTTGTACATCGCGATCGCGGAAGAAGTAATGTGATCGCGAAGAAGAAAATGGCCACTGCCCAAAATGCATTACGCGATCGCGGGCATAGAAGTGCAATCACATAGAAGGAAAAAAATGTTGCGGCCAAATGTTGCACTATGCGACCGCGAGCTAATGCATGCGATCGCAGAAGAGGAAGGGAACGATGTCACGACCCGATTTACCCTCCAAAGGTGTCGTGACGGCACCTAGTCGCTACGACTAGGTAAGCCTACTATAAAGGGGAAAACTGAAATAAAACACAAGAAATAAATGGGATAAGGGCAATGATATAAATAACGTACTGGTCGCTCGGCTCATACAAAATATAACTTCCCAAGACCCGGAATCTCACAGATAGTCACAAGTTTCTAACACTACTGTAGCTCTAGCAAAAACTGGAAAGTACATAAGAAAAATCTCTACAAGCTAGAATGAAAGGGGACTCGGAGGATTCTACGGACGCGGCAGAAATACCTTGCGGTCTCCTGGAATCAGCAGCAACGACTAACCATGAGGCCGATAGCTCGTACCTGGATCTGCACACGAAAATATGTGCAGGAAAGGGCATGAGTACACCACATTTGGTACCAAGTAAGTGCCAATCCTAACCCCAGTCAAGTAGTGATGAGGTCAGGTTAAGGCTCTACTGAATTTCTATATAAATCAATTTCAAACAGTACAAAGATAGGTAATGTATACAGTAAACAGTTTAAGAAAAACAACATAAGTTCTACGGTAAAGAGAGTCCTCGGCTCAACACAATATATATCACAAAGTGGAATCTCCCGGGATACCGTCCCGTAGTTCCAAATGATTATGCAGTACAGGGGGTTCTCCCGGAATACGTATGTAGTCCCAAAATAAATATGCAGTAGAGGGGGATCTCCTGGAATACGTCCATAGTCCCAAAGTAAATATGCAGTACAGGGGGATCTTCCGGAATACGTGAGTCCCAAATAAAATATGCAGTACATGGGGATCTCCCGGAATACGTCTGTAGTCCCAATTTAAATATACTATGCAGGATGAATGACAAGCATAACATTGAATTTACACAGTTTATACTAATCACAGATAAGGTAATTAAGGGCTTAACTAAGCATGGCGCACAGAAAATCAAGTAGGCAATTAAGCACGTAAGCATGCTTTCCTAATCTAAACTAAACAATATATCATATAAGAACAAGTTCATAGAAGAGAAAAACAGTTTATGTTTTAGTAAGGGAAAAATGAGATCTTCGAAATAACAGCCCGTGTATGTACTCGTCACCTCACGTACACGGAGCCCACACAACAATTAGCATCAAACACCCAAAGAGGGAAGTCACCAACACAATGTTAGGCAAGACACTTACCTCCACTGCTCAATTCAACCCGGAGTCACGTTCTTGCCACGAGTACCAAACTCCGAATAGCCCGAATCTATTAAAATAAGTTACATAATGTGAATATCACTACAAGCAACTAGTTTAATAAAAGAATTTGAACCTAAAGCACGAAATTAGGGAAATCGCCGAAAAAGTCCCCCGGAACCACGTCTTGGAATCGGGTAACAGTTACAAATTCTGGACACCCATTCACTCACGAGTCTAACCATAAAAAAACTACTCGAATCGGATACCAAAAATCTCGATCAAACTCAAAACTCGGTCTAAGAACTTTATCTAAATTTTTTCCAATTTTTCACTGCAAATTCGAAATTAAAGGATGAATTTAAGTGTAGATTCATGGAAATAAGTTAAAACCGAGTAGGAATTACTTACCCAAATCGCCCAGGTAAAAATCTCTTCAAAAGTCGCCAATCCTCGAGCTCCCAAGTTCAAAATATGAATTTTAGCTTAAACCATCGATTTGGGTATTTAAGTTTCTGTCCAGGAACACACTCAGTACGATCGCGGAAAGCTAGACACGATCGCGAAGAGTAAACTACACGCACCTCATAAATGCACTACGCGATCATAGAAATCTGTTCGCGGACGCGGTGCTTTACTTCCCAGACCTATGCGATCGCGGTTGCCTTCACGCGACCACGTAGAGAAACACTTAATTTCCAATGCTGCCCTATTCCTTCTATGCGAACGCGAGTTAGCCCTTGCGAATGCAGTGACCAAGCAGCCTATTCTACGCGATCGTGTTCCTTTTCCTGCGATTGTGATGCATTAAATCCTGACTGGACTCCAATTTCCCTATGTGATCGCGGACTCCCTCACGCGATCGCGATGAAGAAAAGCCTGTTGCAATCACACCAAAAAACCATCAATCAATACAAGGCTAAAATGACCCGTTGAGCATCCAAAACACCCCCGAGGCCCCCTGGACCTCAATCAAACCTACCAACCAGTCCTAATACCTCATTTGAACTTAGTCGAGCCTTCAAACCACATCACATAACACCAAAATCATAAATTATACATGGGTTCAAGCCTAAAAACGTATAAATTATTTTTTTCGAAATCCACAACGATGTCGAAACACGTCAAAAGTAGTCCGAATAATCTCAAATTTGACACACAGGTCACAAATGACACTACGGACCTATAACCACTTTCAGAATCCCATTTCGGGCCCAATAATAAAATTTCACCTATCAGCCGAAAGTCTAATTTTCGCCAATTCAAGCCTAACTCTACTACTACATACCTCGAAACCACATTCCGGACGCGCTCCTAACCCTGAAATCACACGGAGCTAACGGAGTCGATGGAATTCCATTCCAGACCCGTCTCCACATAGTTCAAACCACGGTTCGATTTCTAAAGCTTAAACTCAAAATTAGGGACTAAGTGTCCCAAAACTCTCCGAATTTCATAGCTAATCACTCCGGCAAGTCCCAAAAGCAGAAAAAAAACGTGGGGAAAGCAGTTATTAGGAGGTCGGGGATCTAACTCTCAAAACGACCGGCCGGGTCGTTACATCCTCCCCCTCTTAAAACAATCGTCCGTCCTTGAACGAGTATAAAGACATACCTGAAGCTGTGACAATATGAGGGTACTGGCTGCGCATATCCTGCTCGGTCTCCCAAGTCGCCTCCTCGACCGGCTGACCCCTCCACTGAACCTTTACTAATGCAATATTTTTCGACCTGAGCTTTCTGACCTGCCTATCCAAAATGGCTACTAGCTCCTCAACATAAGATAGATCCTTGTCCAACTGGACTGAGCTGAAGTCCAGTACATTAGCCGGATCGCCGTGATACTTCCGGAACATAGAGACGTGAAATATCGGATGAACTCCTGCTAGGATGGGAGATAAGGCAAGCTCATAAGCAACCTCCCCAACACCCGCAATATCTCAAAAGGGCCAATGAATCTCGGACTCAGTTTACCCTTCTTCCCGAACCTCATGACGCCCTTCATAGGCGATACTCGAAGCAAAACCCGATCACCAGCCATAAATGCCAAATCACGAACCTTCTGGTCCGCATAACTCTTCTGTCTGGACTGAGCTGTGCGAAGTCTCTCTTGAATCACCTTTACCTTCTCTGGGGCATCCTGGACCAAATCTGTACCCAACAATCGGGCCTCGCCCGGCTCGAACCATCCCACTGGAGACGGCACCGTCTACCATACAAAGCTTCATAGGGTGCCATCTGAATACTGGACTGGTAGCTGTTATTATAAGAAAACTCTGAAAGTGGCATGTATTGGTCCCATGACCCTCCAAACTCCATCACACAGGCACGGAGCATATCCTCAAGGATCTGAATCGTGCGCTCGTACTGACCGTACGTCTGAGGGTGAAAGGATGTGCTCAGCTCCACCCTGGTGCCCAATTCCTATTGTACGGCTCTCCAGAACCGTGATGTGAACTATTTACCTCTGTCTGAGATGATAGACTGGAATATGGTGAAGGCGGACGATCTCTCTGATATAAATCTCAGCCAACCTCTCTGAAGAATAAGTGGTCAGCACCGGAATGAAATGAGCTGGCTTGGTCAGCCGATCCACGATCACCCAAATAGCATCGAAATTCCTCAAAGTCCGTGGATGTCCAACTACAAAGTCCATGGTGATCCTCTTCCACTTCCACTCTGGAAGCTCAATATGCTCAAGTAATCCTCCTGGTCTCTAATGTTCATATTTAACTTGCTGACAGTTGAGACACTTGACCACAAATTCCACTATGTCCTTTTTTATCCTTCTCCACCAATAATGTTGTCTCAGGTCTTGGTACATCTTCACGGCACCCGGATGGATGGAGTACCGCGAGCTATGGGCCTCCTCCAGAATCAACTCCTGAAGCCTATCTACATTGTGAACACAGATCTGTCTCTGCATCCTCGTCACGCCATCATCATCTATAGACACATGTCTGGCATCGCCTCGCCGGACCCTGTCCTGAAGAACTAGAAGGTGGGGGTCATCATACTGGCGCTCTTTGATGCGGTCATAAAGAGAAGATCGAGCAACCACACAAGCTAATACCCGAGTAGGCTCTGAACTATCCAACCTCACGAACTGGCTGGCTAAAACTGAACATCCGAGGCTAAAGGCCTCTCAACCGCTGGAAGATATGCCAAGCTCCCCAAACTCTCCACCCGGCGACTTAAGGCGTCGACCACTACATTGGCCTTGCCCGGGTAGTATAATATTGTGATGAAGTCTTTAAGTAGATCCAACCACCTCCGCTGACGTAGATTAAGGTCCTTCTGCTTGAACAAGTGCTGCAAACTCTGGTGATTAGTGTAAATCTCATAGGGAACATCGTATAAATAATGGCGCCAGATCTTCAGGGCGTGAACAATAACTACTAACTCGAGGTCATGAACCAGATAATTCTTCTCATGAACCTTCAACTGCCTGGACGCGTAGGCAATCACCATACTGTCCTGCATCAATACTGCTCCAAGGCCAATCCTCGCGGCATCACAATAGACAGTGTAGAACCCTGAACCCATAGGCAACACTAATACTGGGGTCGTAGTCAAAGCTTTCTTGAGCTTCTGAAAGCTCTCCTCACACTCCTCCGTCCACCTGAACAGAGCACCCTTCTAGGTCAGCCTGGTCATAGGTGCTGCAATAGAGTAAAAACCCTCTACAAAGCGATGGCAGTACCCTGCCAAACCAAGGAAGCTGCAGATCTCCGTAGATGATGACGGTCTAGGCCAACTCTGCACTGCCTCCACCCTCTTCGGATCTACCTTGATCATCACGCGACACTATGTGGCCCAAGAATGCCACTCAACCAAGCCAGAACACACACTTAGAGAATTTTTCATACAATTTCTTCTCCCTCAAAGTCTGAAGCACAGTCCTCAAGTGCTGATCATGATCCTTCTAGGATCGAGAATACACCAAGATGTCATCAATAAACACAATGATGAAGGAGTCAAGATAAGGCCGGAAAACATTGTGCATCAAATGCATAAAGGCTACTGGGGCATTGGTCAGCCCAAATGATATGAAAAGAAACTCATAGTGGCCATATCTGGTTCCGAAGGCAGTCTTCGGGATATCCGGCTCCCCAATCTTCAACTGATGATAGCCAGAACGCAATTCAATCTTGGAAAATACCCTGGCACCCTGTAACTAGTAAAATAACTCATCAATGCAAGGCAAAGGGTACATGTTCTTCACTGTAACCTTGTTCAACTGCTGATAATCAATACACATATGCATAGAACCATCCTTCTTTTTCACAAATAGTACCGGGGCACCCTAAGGTGATACACTAGGCCTGATGAAACCCTTATAAAGCAACTCCTCCAATTGCTCCTTCAACTCCTTTAACTCAGGAGGAGCCATACGGTAAGGAGGAATAGAAATGGGTTGAGTGCCCGGCAACAAATCAATGCCGAAATCAATATATCTGTTGAGCGGCATACCCAGAAGATCAACTAGAAAAACATCAGGGAAGTCCCTCACTACTCAGACTGACTCAACTGAAGGGTATCAACACTCACATCTCGCACATAGGCCAGTGTCACGGTCTTAGCGTGACAATCAAGAATAGCATAATGGGCCGACAACCAGTCCATGCCCAAGATAACATCGAAATCTACCATGCTGAGTAATAACAAATCAGCCCTAGCCTTAAAACCGTTAAGAGAAATCAAACACGACCGATATACGCGCTCCACAACTAGAGAGTCTCCCATAGGAGTAAATACATAAACAGGGGAACTCAAAGAATCCCTAGATATCCCTAAATGTGGAGCAAAATAAGAGGACACATATGAATATGTAGAGCCTGGGTCAAATAATACTGATGCATCTCTATGACAGACAGGGACAATACCTGTGATGACTGAATCTGAAGCAACAGCCTCGGAACGGGCTGGGAGGGCATAGTATCTGGCATGGCCTCCGCCTCTAGGGCGACCTCTACCTCCCGGACCTCCACCTCGAGCTAACTGAGGAGGTGGAGTGGCAGTTGGGGCTGGAAGAATAGCCAGAGGACCTGACGGAGCACGTGGAGGCTAATAAGACTATGGAGGTGAACCCCTCATGGTCATGGGGCAATCTCTAATCATGTGAAGAGTGTCACCACACTCAAAACAACCCCTCGGAGGATGTTGCGGCTGAGACTGAATAGGAGCTAGCCTGCTGGGCAGGCCGGTAATAGCACCTCGAACTGGAGGCATACTGGATGTTGGAGGTGCATAATAGGGCTCCTGAGGTCTAGGAGGAGCGGGAATATCGTTGGATGCTGGAAGAGCTGAATGAACAGGTGACCCACAAAGCACCTACTGTAGCGTGCTGCAGGTGCACGAGCTCCTGAAAATGGCCAGTCACTCAAGACCTCTTGGCCTCTCTCTCCTCTCGGTCCTGGGTAAACATGCCCTCTACTCTCCTGGCAATACTCACTGCCTGCTGATAAGTGATATCCATCTCCAACTCTCTATCCATACTGGTCCGAATACTAGGGTGAAGTCCCTCAATGAAGTGGCGAACCCTCTCTCTGACTGTGGCAACTAAGGCTGGTGCATGCCGAGCTAACTCAATGAAACAGACTGCATACTCTGACACAGTTATAGTACCCTGACGCAACTCCTCGAACTCCACGCGCCAAGTATCCCTTAGGCTCTGGAGAAATAATCGCACAGAAACATCTCTGAAAACTGAATCCAAGTGAGTGAGGCTGCCTCGTCCGGACTACTCAGCTCATAGGCACGCCACCACTGATATGCCGCTCCGCTCAACTAGAAGTAAGAGAAACCTCACTGGTCTCCACAATGCCCATGGTGCAAAGAATATGATGACACTCCACAAGAAACCCCAGAGCGTCATCTGAAGCTAGTCCGCTGAAAATAGGTGGGTGGTACTTCTTGTACCTCTCAAGTGTGAGCTGCTCTGCCTCTGAAGCAGCTACCTTAGTCTCATGTTGTACCGAATCCACTAGGGGCATAGGAATATACTCCATGGCCTGATCAACCTGGCCCCTCTACTCAAGAGTTCGGGCTGCGGGAGTTTGTGCCCCTCTCCTGGCCTGAGATGTGGCCGGACCTATCGGGAGTAGCCCCGCCCGAGTTAGAGTGCTGAAGAATGAACTGAGCCAAAGTATCCTGGAGGGCTGGATCAACAATAGGGACCTCCTGTGTCGGCCCTACAACTTGAGTTGCTATAGGCTCCTCTATCACATCTCTCGCCGGTGCTCGGGCTGCACCGCATGCTCGTCCTCTACCCCTACCACTGCCTCTAGCGGCTGTGGCTGGGGGTTGGGGTGCCTGGCCGTCGATCCCCAGCCACAGCCGCTAGAGGCAGTGGTAGGGGGTTGGGGTGCCTGGCCGTCGATCCGTCTGGGAGTTTTAGAATTTTTGATGTCAATAACTCGAACGACAAGGAAATCAAAGAAATATGATTGTTATTAACAGTTACATAGCCTCCCGAATATAGATACGGGCATCTCCGCATCGATCCGCGAGACCTTAATAAATCGGCTTGTGACTTGTGAATCCTATGAACCTAGACGCTATGATACCAACTTGTCACGACCCGATTTACCCTCAAAAAGTGTTGCGGCTGCACCTAGTCGCTATGACTAGGTAAGCCTACTATAAAGGGGAAAACTGAAATAAAACACAAGAAATAAAGGGGATAAGGGCAATAATATAAATAACGTACTGGCCGCTCGGCTCATACAAAATATAACTCCCCAAGACCCGGAATCTCACAGACAGTCACAAGCTTCTAACACTACTGTAGCTCTAGCAAAAACTGGAAAGTACATAAGAAAAATCTCTACAAGCTAGAATGGAAGGGGACTCAGAGGATTCTGCGGGCGCGGAAAAAATACCTTGCGGCCTCCTGGAATCAGCAGCAACGACTAACCACGAGGATGATAGCTCGTACGTGGATCTGCACATGAAAACATGTGCAGGAAAGGGAATGAGTACACCACATTTGGTAACCAGTAAGTGCCAAGCCTAACCCCAGTCAAGTAGTGACGAGGTCAGGTTAAGGCTGTACTGAATTTCTATGTAAATAAGTTTAAAATAGTACAAAGATAGGTAATGTATACAGTAAACAGTTTAAGAAAAACAATATAATTTCTACGCTAAAGAGAGTCCTCGGCTCAGCACAATATATATCACAAAGTGGAATCTCCTGGGATACCTTCCCGTAGTTCCAAATGATTATGCAGTACAGGGGGATCTCTCGGAATACGTCTGTAGTCCCAAAATAAAAATGCAGTACAGGAGGACCTCCCGGAATACGTCCGTAGTCCCAAAGTAAATATGCAGTACAGGGGGATCTCCCGGAATAAGTCTGTAGTCCCAAAGTAAATATGCAGTACAGGGGGATCTCCTGGAATACGTCCGTAGTCCCAAATTAAATATGCAGTACATGGGGATCTCCCGGAATACGTCTGTAGTCCCAATTTAAATATGCTATGCAGGATGAATGAAAAGCATAACATTGAATTTACAAAGTTTATACTAATCACAGATAAGGCAATTAAGGGCTTAACTAAGCATGGCGGACAGAAAATCAAGTAGGCAATCAAGCACGTAAGCATGCTTTCCTAATCTAAACTGAACAATATATCATATGAGAACAAGTTCATAGAAGACAAAAACAGTTTATATTTTAGTAAGGGAAAAATAAGATTTTTGAAATAACAGCCCGTGTACGTACTCGTCACCTCACATACATGGCGCCCACACAACAATTAGCATTAAATACCCTAAGGGGGAAGTCCCTAACTGAAAGTTAGGCAAGCCACTTACCTCGAGTGCTCAATTCAATCCGAAATCAGGTTCATGCCACGAGTACCAAACTCCGAATGGCCCGAATCTATTCAAATAAGTTGTTAATGTGAATATCACTACAAACAACTAGTTTAATAACCAAATTTGAAGCTAAAGCGCGGAATTAGGGAAATTGCTGAAAAAGTCCCCCGGGCCCACGTCTCAAAATCGGGTAAAAGTTACAAATTCCGGACACCCGTTCACTCATGAATCTAATCACACAAAAATTACTCCAATCGGATACCAAAAATCTCGATCAAAACTCAAAAACTTGGTCTAAGAACTTTATCCAATTTTTTCCCAAATTTTCACCCCAAATTCGAAATTAAAAGGATCAATTTAAGCTTAGATTCATGGAAATTAGTCAAAACTGAGTAGGAATTACTTACCCAAATCGCCTAGGTGAAAATCTCTTCAAAAATCGCCAATCCCCGAGCTCCCAAGTTCAAAGTATGAATTTTAGCTTAAACCCTCGATTTGGGTATTTAAGTTTTTGCCCAGGCACACACTCAGTGTGATCGTGGAAAGCCTGACGCGATCGCGAAGAGTAAACTACACGCGCCTCAGAAATGCACTACGCGATCGCGGGAATCCGTTCACGAACCCGGTGCTTTACTTCCGAGACCTACGCGATCGCGATTGCCTTCACGCGAGCGCATAGAGAAACACTTTATTTCCACTGCTGCCATATTCCTTCTACGCGAACGTGACTTAGCCCTTGCAAATGCAGTGACCAAGTTGCCTATTCTATGCGATCGCGTACCTTTTCATGCGACCACGATTCATTAAATCCTGACGGGCCTCCAATTTCCTTACGCGATCGCGATGAAGAAAAGCCTGTTGCACTCACACCAGAAAACCAACAATCAATTACCCGTTGAGCATCCGAAACACTCCCGAAGCCCCCGATACCTCAACCAAACCTACCAACCAGTCCTAATACCTCACTCGAACTTAGTCGAGCCTTCAAACCACAACACAATACACCAAAATCACAAATTATACATGGATTCAAGCCAAAAAACTTAGAATTTTTTTTTGCAAAATCCACAACGATGCAAAAACTAGTCCGAATGACCTCAAATTTGAAACACGGGTCACAAATGACACTACAGACCTACAACCACTTTCGGAATCCCATTCTGGGACCGATATCAAAATTTGCCCTATCGGCCAAAATCGCCGAAATTCTAACTTCCGCCAATTCAAGCCTAACTCTACTATAGACCTCGAAACCATATTCCGGACGCGCTCCTAACCCCAATATCACTCAACGGAGCTAACGGAGTCGACGAAATTCCATTCTAGACCTGTCTTCACACAGTTCCAATGACGGTCCGATTTCTAAAGCTTAAACTAAAAATTAGGGACTAAGTGTCCCAAAACTCTCAGAATTTCATAGATAATCACTCCGACAAGTCCCAAAAGAAGAAGCAAACATGGGGAAAGAAGTTATTAGAGGATCGCTCTAAATCTCAAAATGACCGGCCGGGTCAGTCCAAACAAATCACCAACTGATATAGTTGAGCTATGCGAATGCGGGAGATGAACTGCGAACGTGGAGAAGGCAGAAACATACGTACGCGATCGCGGGCTGGTGTATGCAAACGTGAAGAAGGAAAACTTTTAGCCACCAATAAGCCTTCGCGATTGCAGCTATACATGTGCGATCGCATAGAAGGAGACACCAGAAGACAGAACATCAGTTCAAAATAGGAGAAAAAATGTCCTGAAGCCCATCCGAAACACACTCGAGGCCTCCGTCTAAACACACAAACAAGTTCTATAACCTAACACAGACTCGCTCGAGGCCTCAAATGACATCAAACAACACCAAAAATGCAAATTGCGCCATGAATCGAACTATGAACTTCCAAATATTCCAACTTCGAAAACTAGTGCCAAAACCAAGCAAACCAACCCGGAAAAATGCCAAATTTTGCAAACACGTCCCAAATGACATAATGGAGTTGTTCCAACTCTAGGAATCGCATTCCGACCCCAATCTCACAAAAGTCGACTGCAGGTCAAACTTCTCCATTTTCCAAACTTCAAATTTTTCCAATTTCTGCCAAATTGACTCAAATTACTCTACGAACCTCCAAATCCAAATCTGAACGCACGCCTAAGTCCAAAATCACCATACGGATATGTTGACATCATCCAAAACTTATTCCATAGCCGTTTAAATAAAAGTCCAATTCTGGTAAAATTTCACCGGTTAAGCTTCCAAAACTAGAATCCTTCTTCCCATTCGACTTTGAATTCATCCGGAAACTGAGTCCAACAAGGCATGCAGGTCGATATACATAATGTGAAGCTGCTCAAGGACTTATGCCACCGACTAGAGCTTAAATTCTCAAAATGACTGGTCGGATCGTTACAGGATCAACTCACAAAATCAGCACACTTCTTGCCAGTTAAATCTACTGACACAATGAAATAGTGTGCGCCTATATATCAAGGAAATAGTCAGGTTGCATGGCACTCCAGTTTCTATCATTTTGGATTGAGGGGCACAATTCACGACCAATTTTTGGAACAAATTTCAGCAAGGTTTGGGTACTTAGGTGAATCTTAGTACACCCGTTCACCCGCGGACTGACGGGCAGGCAGAGCGGACTATTCAGACGCTTGAGGATATGTTGCGCTCTTGAATTCAAAGGTAGCTGGGACGATCATTTCCACTCATACAATTTGCCTACAATAACATCTATATGCTAGTATTCAGATGGCACCATTCGAGGCCTTGTATGGTAGGAGATGTAGATCTCCTATTGGGTGGTTCAAGATTGGGGAAGCAAAATTGATAGGACCAGACCTCAAACATCAGACTATAGAGAAGGTGAAGGTCATTAAGGATCGATTGAAAACTGCTCAGAGTCATCAAAAGACCTATTCGAATGTTCGACACAGAGATTTGGAGTTCAAAGAAGATGATTGGGTATTCTTGAAGGTTTCCCCCATGAAGGGTATAATGCGGTTTGGAAAGAAAGTGAAATTGAGTCTGAGGTTTGTCGGTCCATACAGAATCATTCAGAGGATTGGTCAGATGGTGTACAAGCTTCAGCTACCACTTGAAATGTCATTAGTGAACCCAATATTTCATGTGTCTATGTTGAAGAAGGTAGTTGGAGATTTGTTGGCTATTGTGCCAGTTGAGACTATTGAGGTAAATGAAGAACTTATCTATGAATAAACTCCAGTTGCCATTCTTGATAGGCAAGACCGAAAGCTAAGAAATTGTCTCTGTGAAAGTGTTATGGTGAATCCAGCAGGTTGAAGAGGCCACATGGGAGGCCGAGGAAGAAATGAAAAAGAATTACCCTCATTTATTTGAAATTACTCCCTGTGAACTATGTATCGCTTGTACAGTTAATGCTCATGGTGTTTCCATTCTAGTAATATATTTCTTATGAGGCCACGATTGGTGTTGTTTCATGTTGTGTTGCATCGTTGGTTTATGTACATGATGTTAGGTTTGGTTTCTAGGACTCTCTGACAGGTGGATAGGCCCAGTTACAAGGGAACTTTGGCAAAATTTTTGGAAATTTGGAGAGTCAAAAAAAAAAATTGGGATTGCTAGTGTGTGAAGTAACAACTGGGTCATGATGAGTTCTGAAGAGATTTAGATCCTCATTCGAGGATGAATGATCTTAAGTGGGGGAGGATATAAGGCCCCCTAAAAATTTTCCTAAAACCTGGGGTTTCGTGGTGCCGAGGTAGGCGCATGTATTAATATCGAGGTACGGACTTTTTGGGTTGAACGGTGCGCTGGGGAGTTGAAGGAAATTTTTTGGTAGAATAGGGCATTTCTCCGGCCCATTATGCGGCCGCAAAATCACTTTGCATGCCGGAGGTAGTCATTTGGGCCATTTTTTGATGTCATTTCGCGGCCCATTATGCGACAGCAAAATGATTTCGTTGGCCGCACACTGATTGCAGATCCATCTTTGAAATTTTGCGGAGGGAGGTTCTGCGACGCATTATGCAATCGCAGAACAGGTCTGCGGACTTCATAATGGCCGCAGAGTGGGGCAGACCAGCCCAGTTCTAGAGGGCCATTTTGCGGCCCATTTTGTGGACCGCAGAAGCATTTCACGGTCGCATATGGGACTGCAGATCCCGTTTCAGAGCTTCATTAACTCAACACCCTTTTCATACAATGCTATGAGGGGTCATTTAAAAAGGATAAAGCTACATTTTAGAGAGAGAGGAAGGTGTTCTAGAGTGAGAAGAGGAATTCTAAGTCATTTGTTCATCAATCTTTGCTCAAACCTTGAAGATTTCTCTAGGTTGACTCACAAGGTCTTCAACCAATAGGTAAGATTCTACTCCCTAGCCTTCCATTTCAAGATTTAACTGAAAAATAGGTAACAAACCAAACAATTCTTGGGTGTGGGAGTGGTTCATTATGCATACATGTACTATCTAAGGTTGTGGGATGATTCTTAAGCTCAATTGGGTAGATTTTGGGTAATAAAATAGAGGAATCAACCATAGGAGGACCTTGAGATCACAATGGCCACCTAGTGTTTGTCAAAATGCGCAAATGAGCTAGAATCATGAACTCCTTCTTAATTTATGTTCAATTTTGCTATATCTCTAACTAGATCAAAGTTGCTAGAATTCTGGAACTGTGTAGTGAATTAAGGAAAGCTCAAAGCGAGGTATGTTGGCTAAACTCTTCTCTTAAAAATTGAACCCCACAATATCCATGTAAGTCTCGAGTTGCTCATTGCGAATCGATTACCTGGATAAGCTAGTGTCAAAAGGCATCCTTGATCAATATGTAATTCAAATGCTCTTGTTATGTTGTACTACTATGTGATAATGTGTTCAAAGTATGGGTTGCATACCTAAATGCCTTGACTTTCAAGTTTTGTTTAAAATGAAAGATTGCGTAAGAAATTGCAATGTGCCTAAGGAGTCTATTTGCTCAATTGTGTGCTTAAATGTCTTGAATGGAAATGTCGTGTTGTTGGAAAGTCCATGATGATAGTTGAATGTAAAGAGGTGTGCATAAAATACGAAACATGAAATACGAATCACGTAAAGCGAAATGTGAAATATGAAACACGGCCAATGTGCCAAGAGAAATTATACAATTGTGACCGTTAGTGCTAATGAAATGAGAGATGTGCAAGAATATGAAACATGATAATTGATAGAAAAGGGTGATGCCTCACATGAGATGGCCTAGCCAATCGGGTCGTGATCGGACACCATGCCGCACAAATGGCAGTGACTGTGATAGAAATTATAATTGAAATTGTGATTTGGTTGATGTATCGCATGAGACGGCCTAGCCGATTGAGTCGTGGTCGGACGACATGTCGCACACATGGTGGTAACTGTGTTGGAATCGTAATCGAAATTGTGAATACTGTATGCCGGTACCAAAGATTTCCCAACTTAAAATTTGGAAATTAATTGAAAACTTATCTTATCTATGTGATATTTGGTAATTGTTTGAGGCTTTAACTGATATTATGACTGCCCTTACTTGCATTACTGCTCGTTTCATTGAGAGAGCGTTTAGTCATATATACTAGTACTATTCGATAGTACTAACGTCCCTTTTTCCGGGGGCGCTGCATCTTTAATGGATGCAGGTGGTTCCACAGCAGGCGACACTAATCATCGATAGCTCTACACTCTTTTCCCAGCTGACTTGGTGAGTCACACTTCTCTCGGGGTCGTGTATTTGTTGTTCATTATGTCACCATGTTTTGAGGTATAGTCGGAGCCTTGTTGTCGGCACTATCATTGTACTCTATTGTATGTAATAGAGGCTCCGTAGACATAGTGTGTGTGGTATGTTGGTGTGGGAAAAGTCAAACTAGAAATGTTATAATTTTATCACACATTCCACATTAAACTATGAAAAAATAGGTATATTAGAAGCTTATAAATGATGTAACTGCTGATAATGAACTGTTGTTGTTGTTTACTTGATCCTCCTCACTGATTAATTAATGAATTGGATTTTACAGTTGTTCATGAGTAAGTTTGGGTAGAAGGTATTGTACATGCTTGCTCAGCTGTGTTATCTTGGTTAAGCACCGGTCGCGCCCCCCCGTTCGGGGCGTCACAATTGACGCTTTGGTCACAGAAGCGGACTTTACAATTTCAAGGCCAAAGAAACAACTTCCCAAGCCCAAACCAACAAAAATGGCGACCACAAAATGATAACGGAAATTGGAATTCTAACAATCAAGGGATTTGGTATAACAACAACAATCAAGGGAATTGGAGTGGAGACAACCAAGAAAATTGGGAGGAAACAACCAAGGTGGTTGGGGCAACAATGATGAATGTGACTAAGTATAATATTTAAATTTAAGAAAATGATTCAATGGTAGAAATGACGTCAGCGAGTCCCAATATAATAAGCATGTAGCCTAAATATGATTTCTAACATAGATTGCAGCTCAAATAACTCTAACACGTAGGGATTACATGAATAACAATAAGGTTAGACCAACTACATGGTATCACGAAAACAACCAAGTCACAGTTACCACAGTGCACACCCACACGCCCAACACCTAGCATGTACATCACCTCAATACCAACCACATGACACGTATTTCAAGGATTCATACCCTCAGAACCAAGTTTAGAAGTGTTGCTTACCTCATATATTGAAAGTCCCTACTCCAACAAGACCTTGCTTCGCGAATCAGCCTCCGAACGACTCAAATTTAGCCACAAACAACTTAATACAATCAATACAAAATATAGGAATCAATTCCATACGATAAATCTAGGTTCTTTAACAAAAGTCAAAAAGTCAACCCCGGGCCCACGTCTCGGAGTTCAACAAAATTTAAATAAATCCAAACACCCTTTCAATAACGAGTCCAACCATGCAAAAATTACCCAATCCCCACCTCAAATGACCACTCAAATCCCCAAATCTTACTCTCCAATACATGGGTAAAAAATCCCCAAAATTCACCTCAAAAACACCAAATCTATGGTGGAAATTCAATGGGTATTCAATATTAATAGATAAAAACGACCAATAGTTTCTTACCTCTTGAAATATAGTGAAAACCCTTTCAAAAGCTGCCTCAATCTGAGCTCCCAAAGTCCAAAAATGAAGAAATTACTCTAACCATCGACTTTATGCATTCTACTAGTGGTTCCGCTTATGCGGTCCACCTATCCACTTGTACGATACTGCTTTTGTGGTTAAGATTCTGCACCTGAGCAACGCTCTCCATGAGGCCCACTAGACAGACCAGAGCATCCTGAAGTACCGGGTGGCATTGAACCCCTCGGGAACCTGAGCTGGTTCAACTGGGCTGTCTGGGCAGGAACCTCATCAGCAAACTCTACCTGAGGCTCCGCCACTGGGGCTGCTGCTCTGGCCTGAGCTCTACCCCTGCCTCAGCCTCTAGCACGGCCTCGGCCCCTAGTAGGAGCTGCAATTCGCGACTCGGGCTGCTGATCAATGGATGAAGAAGGACGTGTTCTCGCCATCTGCGAGAGAATAGAGTAGAAATTCAAGTAGTTTTGAGAAATCAAATCGCACGACACATAAGAATAGATGTGAAGTCATTCCTAAACTCTGTAGGCTCTGGGGGATAAGCATAGACGTCTCCGTACCGATCCCTTAGACTCTACTAAGCTTGTTCGTGAATTATGCAACCTAGTGCTCTGATGCCAACCTTTCACGACCCGAATTTCCCACCGTCGGGACCGTGATAGCGACATTGATCCCGCTAGGCAAGTCAATGTTAATGTTTATTTACCTTATTCATTTAATTTAAACAGATAACAGGTGATGTACAAATCAGCGAAAATAAAAGTGCGAGAGAAACAAAGTCTACAACTAAATTAAAAGCCATTACGAAAATCATAATACTAAACCTAGAATTTGGTGTCACAACTTCACGGACTTTCTATTAATACTACATATAAAGGTCTGAACAAAATAAATACATCTATCTCAAAATAAAGAAGAACAGAGTGGAAATAAAGTAGGAGGGGACGCCAAGGCCTGCGAACGCCTGCAGGACTACCTCGGAATCTCTAAAAGGACTGAAGGCAGCCTTTTCACTCTAAGGTCTGTATGGTCCTGTACCAGGATCTGCACAAAAGTGCAGAGTGTAGCATCAGTACAACCGACCCATGTACTGAGTAAGTGTCGAGCCTAACCTCGGCGAAGTAGTGATGAGGCTAGGACACGACAACCAACTAAACCTGTGTAGTTTAATTATATACGGAGAAAATAATAACAACAAGAATTAAGCAGCTAAGTACAAGGAAAGGGGAACATACTGAGCGGAGGAAATATCAAATAAAGGAAATAAGAAGTAAAACAACAAACTAGATATCAATTTAAACAACAGAAATAATAGCACAAAAACAAGTGCACAACATCACCCTTCGTGCTTTTACTCTCATCCTCACCAAATAATAAACAGAATGCATGGCACCACCCTTTGTGCTTTTACTCTCATTCTCACAATAATAATAAATAGAATGCACGGCATCACCCTTCGTGCTTTACACTCTCATCCTCACCCAAATAATAAATAGAATGCACGGTATCACCCTTCGTGCTTTACACTCTCATCCTCACCTAAATAATAAATAGAATGCACGACATCACCCTTCGTGATTTACACTCTTCCTCACCCAAACAAATCAATAACCACAATCCGGCAAGGAAATCAACAATAATAATGCCATAACGACCCGGCAAAGGAGTCAACAGTAGAATCAATATCATCTTGGCAAGGCAAAACAACTATAACCAATCTCACCTAGTTACTCAAATTCACTTAGTGATTCTCAACTCGAGCCAATACTCAACAATGATCAATACCAAAGAAACACCACCAACATAGATAATTGTCAAATTAAACTTAAGTAGTGCTTAATGCAAAATCACATAAATCACAATATTCGACTCACGGCATGCTTGACACCAACGTATAGATAATCATCACCACACCTATACGTTGCACATTATAATAACACGTAGCAATAAGACACAATACCTATTCCCTCAAGCTAAGGTTAAGCCAAAAACTTACCTCGAATCCCACGACCAAACTCAAGCCTCAATTACCGCTTTCCCTTTAGAATTCGCCTCCAGTTCGATTGTATCTAGACATAATTAGCTTAACAATATCAATAAACACTAAATAATCCACCCCCGATGCTTAATTATGAGTTTTCTATCATTCTTCCTAAAAAGCCAAAACTCGACCCCGGGCCCGCTTGGTCAAAACATGAGGTTCGAACCAAAAACCGATCACCCATACACCCACGAGCCCAAATATATAATTAGTTTCGGAATCCGACCCCAAATCAAGGTCTAAATTCCCAAATTTGAAAAATCCCTAATTCTCAAAAAATTCCTAATTTTCTACCCTTCATAACAAGATTTAGGCCTAGAAATCTAATGGGTGTTAATGGAAAATGAAGAAAATTAGAGTAGAAACACGAACCTATGATTTGGTGATGAAATCCCTCTTCAAAAATTGCCCAAAGTCGGATTTTGTGGAAGAAAATATGAAAAATGGGGTCTATTCCCATTTTGCTACTGTTTTAAGACCCCTGGGCAGACCCTCTACGCGATCGCAAGGGGTCTACTGCGTTCGCATAGCACTGACCCCCATTGGCCATCGTGTTTGCGTGCCCATGGCCGCGTTTCCATAGGGTATTGACCCAAATTCCCTGACCATCCCTCCCTATGCGTTCGCGTGTGACCTACGCGTTCGCATAGAGTATTAGCTCCCCTCCCCTAGTTCCCCTCCCAAAGTTGTGCATTCGCGAGCTACTAGACGCGTTCGCATAGTAAAAACCCCCCAGCCCCAATTACTCTTTGCGTTCGCGTGGATTACCACGCGTTCGCATAATACAAATTACCAGACACCAGAAAACAGCTACTTCACCAGACTTTCTAAGTCTGAAACACCCCGATACCTATCCGAAACTCACCCGAGCCCTCGGGGCCCCAAACCAAACATGCACACAACCCCAAAACATCCTGCAGACTTACTCGTGCAATCAAATCGACAAAATAACATATTAAACAACGAATTTAGCATCAAAGTCAAAGAAAATCTCAAGAACTTTCAAAGTTTCAAATTTCACAACTACGGGTCCGAATCACGTCAAATGACCTCCGTTTCTTACCAAATTTTACCGGCATCACTCAAATACTATATTAAACTTGTACCGGGCTTCGGAACCAAAATACGGGCTCGATACCATCAATTTCAAATATAATCAAATTTCCAAAAACTCTTATAATTTCAGTAAAACAATTTCTTTCAAAATTTATTTCTCAGGTTTGGGACCTCGGAATTCAATTCCGAACATACACCCAAGTCCCATATTTTCCTACGGACCCTCCGGGATCGTCAAATCACTGGTCCGGGTCCGTTTACCTAAAATGTTGACTGAAGTCAACTTAAATTCAATTTTATAGGCAAAATTAGCATTCTTCTCAGTTTTTCATCTAAAAGCTTTCCGGATATACACCCGGACTGCGCATGCAAAATGAGGTGAGATAAAAGGAGGTTTTAAAGGCCTCGGAACACAGTTTTGACTTATAAAATGAGAGATTACTTTTTGGATCATCACAGTTTAAGAGAAGGATGTGATATCATGATCTAGTTGGGGTTAGAGTAACCCAAAATGGTGAATAAATTGTTTGTGTTAGTTGACATTCCCGAAGGATATTGTAAATGTGCTAACAAAACCCTCTTGTGTCTCACCTAGAGGGTGTGCTCTAGAATAGTACATCTAGATATGAATACTAGAACGTTCAAAGATAGGCATTGGAATCCTGAAGGGATATATATGACCTTAATGTGGCTCCCGTCCCTAGTACATCAAGAATGTTAGGCAACCCGAAGAGCCAGGGAATGGAGCAAGGGGAGCTAAAAAGCACAAGAATCTCTTGTTGAAGTTTTCAAAATAAAGTGATAGAAAAGAATGTTAGCAGGGAAATAAGAATAGAGTTAATCAATCATTGTCAATAAGATGTGATACATGGATGACAATGGTAGAAAAAAATGAAAATGATGACAGTATTACAGAGTCTATAGTCGAGGGAAGGAAAAGACGAGAGGTGACAGGTCTTGAGACAACAAAAGAGTATAGGCCATAAAGTCATATCCTCATTTCGAGAAATAAGTTTGTGACTCTAACGCGATTACCAGAAGGAAAAGTTATACCCCAGAGTAATAAAAATCAGTATGGGCTAGTGAAAAAGATAAAACTAAACATAAATTAGGGACTGTGTGATTCGATAATAGTCGGCATCATGAGAAATTTAGAGATTGTGTTTCGGCGATAATAGAATGGACGATAGAAGATTATCCCTTAAATGTCATTCAGGAAGACACTTCCCATAAAGCAAGAAATGTGAGCAAAGTAAGCTTAAGGGACTGTGTGTGCAAGTTACACTAGGTGTCTCCCTCGTGAGTAAGGAATTTTGTTATCCTTGGTACAGAAGGATTTCTGTAAGGCGAGTAAGGGTCATCGATGATGTGAAAAGATGCCAAAGTTGAATAGGTAAAAGATCTATAGGTAGATCGTCGTAGCTCTAAATCTTAGTTCTCCTCTAAAGGGATGAATATGGAGTGATATAGCATTAAGTCAGAATTAAGTGGTTCCAGTAACTATGGAATGGTAAAGTAAGAATGCGATAAAAAAATAAGAAAGAAATGAGATTGCACTTATCCAAATCCTACAAATATGCTGCGATTCCAGAACATTATGCAAACAAGATGTCAAAGAAAGGAAGTAAGGGTTCCTGCCTGAGATGTTATTGGTAGATAAGGAGCCAGTGCGGGACGTAAGTTAAGACAAGGAAATGACCCAAGAAAGATTACGCGGAATATTGATATGAGAATGGGCCAACGAGTAGTTGGTAGTTGATTCAGGAAGAGCCTAGTTATGGCTAGACAGGAGATTACAGACGAGTTAACATATCGTGCAAGGTAAATATAGTAAACCCAATATAGTGAATTCAGCCTCGCATTAATGTCATTATAATACTTGAGAAATATTCAGATAGAAATTGGGGTAATTAAAGGTTCCGTATGAGTATTACGGGAATAAAAGAGAGTACCACTGGGAAGACAATCAAAATATCACCTCAGGAGACCCTACAAGAACAAGGATGTGGAAGTAAGTAACTACGAATAATTATAGGCGAGTAAGGACATCAAAAACTTTATTGGGTATACGATTTAATAAGCTCGCAGTTTTACAAGAGTTAGAGGTTCATCCCTAAGTACTACAACGAAAGACTAGCTGAGGAAATAAGGAAGAAGGTTTCAACCTAAGCACAGTGACCTAAAGAGGAAATGGTCTTGTAACTACAGTCTCACAACAACATTATATGCACTCCATAAGAAAGTGGCACCTATCAGGGCTAATGAACGGGAAGAAGAAAAAAATCAAAAGGTAATATTCAAGATCATGTGAGTTGCACGAATATTCCAGCATATGCGGGAACTAAGATAAGCCACGTATTCATAAAACAAGTGGCTGAACGACCAGGAAAAGTAATTGCTTACATTTAAAGAAAGCTTAGAAGGAACCAAAGTAATTCTCAATGATCCAGAGTCAGTTGAACGCACTTAAGATTTCAGAGTATTATCCATGCAACATATATGTTGACAATCATACAACTGTAGGAGACTCCGGTATAAGTTAAAGGAAATGAATTAAGCCCAGGGCATAGACAAAGGATTGAATTGTTAGAAAATTGTATCATGGATATTCTATAGCGTCCATGAAGGGATAAAGTAATAACTAATACCAGGAGACGTAGATCGGAAGATAGCTTAAGCCTACATAAGGACCGATCAGAAGGAAGAGAAAACTAAAGAGTTACATCAACTAAGTAAATCAGGAGTCTGATTATTGGACCCAGAAAATTATAGAAATCGTGATTGAAA
>ML527859.1:224789-254798 GCA_005239535.1 Nicotiana rustica
ATAACGGAATCACTCTTAATATCAAAGGTATAAGAGAGATAGTACAACAACCATATTCTATAATAACGGCTCTATGATAAATCCAGTTAGAAGAATACCAGCCTCATGAGAAGTCAGTATGAAGCTCCAATCGGATTGTGTATGTACCAGAGGTGCAAGTGTTATAATAGAGCTTCAAGTTGTGGATGTGAAATATACTTGTGGGGAAGGGAGGTCATGAAAGAGATAGAAGATGTGATGCGAGATTTTAAGGTAAGTAAGATAAAGGTGAACAACGTACGAGATGCTCAAATGCAGAAGGTTGTGAGTAGTCCATACTTCTGATAGAAGTTTGGAAGCGCGGGGATTCAGTATTCAGGAATGATACCATGTCGTCAGTGGCATATCTTCCAGCCTATGATTTCTAGGTACCGAGAGATCTAGTCAAGAGAGTAAAGAAGAGTTAGAGACGATACGATGTCTCTCTTGATGTTCCAGAATAACACAAGGAAATCTATGATGCAAGCAAGTTGAAGGAAGGTTGCAAATAGTATAAATAGATATGTGTAGGTCGCAAGCTAAAGTATGGTAAAGCGACAAGGTTTTAGGAAGATAGGAGTAAGGATAAGAAAGGTCGAGCGAGAAGGTGATAAGAATGGATAAGTCCTCATGATTAAGCCCATAAAAACAAGAGAGCTTATGGTTTTTCTAAGTTATAGAAAGCTCATTATAGCCTGAATGAACTCAAAGGAGTGGTGAGACTAGTAGTATTTAGAAGAGGTGAAATGCTGCCCTGGTAGTATAATGAGGGTGTAATTGTGGTAAATAAAAGATGATGTTTGGGCCTTCGATTGAGTAATGATTTGAAAAAAAAGGGAATTTCATGAATTGTAGAGGATTAAAATACCCACGTAAGGTGAATCACATTGGGATGCTATGAAATAGGGTTATGAAAGTACAGTATCGCCCCCAGGTGGATCAATCTAATTACTCCAAACGTCCCCGATAAGACGTGAGCCCTGGCGGCAGTGTTACATAAGAGATCAAGTTATCAATGGTAGATTGTAGATCAATGTTGAGGTGAATCAACAATGGGTGGACAAAAATCACAAAGTATGAGATGAGATTAGGCCGTCATTCTTAAGATGAACAGTAATGAGGAAGCATTAAGGACTTAGATTCATACATATAGGATAAGCAACGAGAGTAACCTGGAGTTTGGTAGCAGACCCCAGTAACAACAAATCAAAGTAAGAGTTATGGAATAATATGACCTACCTAGATGTACTAAAGTCATACGGATGGATAACCGGGTCTATGAAATAAGATATAGAAATATTCGTAAATTCAACAAAGTACTGAGCGAAGAACTTCAGGATACCTATAGATGCCCAGAGGGACATCTTATCAAGCTTTATATATGTTTACAAAGTGAGGGCTAGAGATTGGCTAAAAACTTGAGGAAAAGGAGAGAAGAGTCACGTAGATGCACTTACAAAGTCAGAGTCGTACAGGCTGCAAGATAAAAGGTAGCAACAGTTACAAGATTGGAAAAATTCTGACCACAAGTCGTGGTGTGAGAAAGAGGCCTAAAGGGTGGAATGCCCTAGCCTTTGGAGTTATTCGTCGAACAGTTGCCTAGATGGCAAGGAGAGTACTAAAGCATTCGAAATACATAAGTTATGAAAACGATAAGTGCATCGGTGCTACACCCCATATTTTCGTACTTGAGAGTACGCCATAAATAAATTGATGAAAGCTCAGAAATGAGATGTCACATCCCGCATTTTTGTACGTTAAAGTTTCATCGTAAGTTAATAAACGTAAGTCTCGGGAATGAGATTATTTTGGGATTATAATCATTATGCTATTTCAAACAAGTGATGAGTAAATTCGTAAAGATAAGAGGGTAAGCGAATCAAAGAAAATGAGTTCCGTCGAAGTTTGGCAATTTGGGGATAAAATACGATCCCAGCTATAATACCCCGTATTCATGGACTAGTCACAATCAGCGTGTGTTGGAGGGTTGTCAAAAGAATCAATTCAAGTATGTTAAGGCTATCCCTTCTTTATTTTTGGCATGATCCATAAGATACAAACAAAACGAGCAAATGCACAACTTCCATAAATGACTCTATCCATAGAAATGCTAGAGATGTTTATATTCTTCATTCCTCATGTGTCATATTATTCTATCATCTGTTCATGGGTCTCAAAAAATACGTAAGTTGATAAAGTTTGTTTCATGATATTACTCAAAGGCATAATGGTCTTATGACATTCCAAGAGATTTTATTGATATACTTCTCATGCATTGCATTGATTTATACATGTACATTGACCCATGACCAGATGGCGTTACATACGCGTATATGTATGTATATGGGATATGGGAATAGGTTACGGCGTTATATACGCACCACCACCTGATCAGCTGGTATATGTTGATGATGTTGCTCGTAGTGGCTGAGATGATATGATGGGATGCCCTCAGAGGCTTGATGATGTTATGAACGCATATACCCATGCGTGGTATGACATTTATTTGCATATACGTGACATTATAATTTTAAATGATTCACAGAGCTATTCAGATATACATGTTGAGTCTTTTACTCCATGTTTCTCTCATGTCTATTATTTACTGATTTTTATTCCTTACATACTAGGTACATTATTTGTACTGATGTCCTTTTCTCTTGGGGACTCTATGATTCATGCCTGCAGGTTCTGATAGACAGGTTGAGAGTCCTCCAAGTAGGCTATCAGCTCTGCGGAAGGTGTTGGTGCGCTCTATTTGCTCCAAAGTTGCTTATTTGGTCAGTACGATTTGGTCATGTATTGATTGGTATGGTGGGGCTCTGTCCCGACCTTTTATGGTCTTTATCTACACTTAGAGTCTTGTAGACGTATGTCATGTACGTAACAGATTGTATGGCCTTGTCGGCCTATGTTTAGTATACGAGTGATCATTTTAGTCTTATAGGCCCATATGTGTTATGTATAAGTTGGTATTACTTTTTTTATTCTAGTTATCCTTCGACAACCTTTCCATATCATTTACCTATGATAGCATGATACGAAAAGATACGTTATGTTGGTACTCGGTTGAGTAAGGTACCGGGTTCCTGTCACGGCCCATCGGTTTGGGTCGTGACAGGTTTAGATTGTCTAGTGTCTTACATGCCTTTAATTGAATTGTCATAACATGTGGTATCTCGTTATTAGTCTATTTTTACATGCCTTATTTGATATTGTTAGCACCTATTGTACTTCTTACTCGTTATTTGGCCTTATATGTCATAGCTGGAGTTATTTCCTTCCTTATTGTCTTATTATTGCTTAATTTTTGAATTGTTCTTTGTCTTGCACTTATCTTCCACCTATATTACTTATTGAGATTGCATACTTAGTTACCACGTACCTTATCTGACCTGTAATTTTTGTAAAGTTGTTGTGTTCCTCTGGGTTTTATGTGGTTTCTTTGTTGTTGTGTACCAATACCCTTGATTGTAGAAATTCTTGTAAATGGACTTATTGTTGTTGATCTAAATTATTGTAAGGGAGATCGGGTTGCACGCCGCAACAGGTAAAATAAGGGAGGTGGTGAAATAAAGGAGAATATGTATATTATGATATTGCTATTATATGGTGGGATGTGGTTGCACGCTGCAACAGGTGAAATAAGGGTGGACTATTTTGAGAAAATATGGGTGAATTATGATATTGACATTATATGGTGGGATCGGGTTGCTCGTCGCAACATATTTTATTTATTGACATGATATTGATATTGCACGGTGGGATCGGGTTAAACGTCGCAACTAGTGAATAAGGGTGAATTGATATGGTGGGATAAGGGTGAATTTTGATATTGATATTATGTGATGGGATCGGGTTGCGCACCGCAACATATTTTGTATTTTGTATTCCCCATTCTGTTGCATTGGTTTTGGTTCCTTCGTACAAGATTCTAAGAACTTGTATTCCCGATTCTTCACTGTTTTTCCGAGGATTGAGTTATTGTCGTTGACTTAGCACCTTGCCGTCATTTCCTGAGTTTTTTTTCCTAATACTATTATTCTGGTAAATTGATTTTCTAGGTGAATTTACTATGTTTAGTCATTGCCTCCTATCCTGCTGAGTTGTTAGTAATATAGTGAATTTAGATAAATAAAAGAATTAATATCATACTGCCTTGTTGTTATACCCCATATTTTTGTACGTGAAAGTATGCCATAAGTAAATTGATGAAAGCTAGGAAATGAGATGTTACATCCCGCATTTTCGTATGTTAAAGTTTCATCGTAAGTTAATCGACATAAGTTCGGGAATGAGATTATTTTGAGATTATAAGCATTATGATATTTCAAACAAGTGATGAGCAAATTCGCGAAGGTGAGAGGGTAAGCAAATCGAAGAAGATGAATTTCGTTGAAGGTTGTCATTTTGAGATAAAATACGGTCCAAGCTATAATACCTCATATTTATGGACTAGTGTCATACAAGGTACCACATGACCATGATAGTGAGATATATAAAGTGTGTTAAAAGTGAGTAGTATTTTAAGTAATTTGAGATAATTCTTAATTATGTGGGTAATTGGTTAATTATTTGTTAGTGGGAGATTATCTAGTTAATCAAGATATTAGTGATTAATTAATGATAATTTTGGATAAGCTTAAGATGCTTAACGTGGCAGCCCCATTCCAAAATTGTGACTCTTATACTATAATTGAAAGGTGGCACAATTGAGTAGATTATGTGGCTTAGTCATTAGTATGTGGGGCACACACCATTTAAGGCATCAAACCTCTCTAATTCAAAAGAGGTCTTATATCAAATTGTTAGGCAACGGATTGTGATGACCCAAAAAGTCATCTCTCATTTTATAAGTCAAAAGCTATGTTTCGAGGCCTTGAAAACCTGCTTTATCTTACCTTGTTTTGCATGCACAGTCCGGGCGTATACCCGGAAAGCTTTATATGAAAAATTGAGAAAAATGCTAATTTTACCTTTAAAATTGAATTTAAGTTGACTTCGGTCAATATTTTGGGTAAACAGACCCGGACCCGTAATTTCACGGTCTCGGAGGATCCGTAGGAAAATACGAGACTTGGGCGTATGCCCGGAATAGAATTTCGAGGTCCCAAGCCCGAGAAATGAATTTTTGAAAGAAATTATTTTACTCAAATGATAAGAGTTTTTGAAAATTTGATTATATTTGAAATTGATGGTATCGAGCCCATATTTTGGTTATGGAGCCCGGTACAGGTTTAATATAGTATTTGAGTGATGCCTGTGAAATTTGGTAAGAAACGGAGGTCATTTGACGTGATTCAGACCCGTAGTTGTGAAATTTGAAATTTTGAAAGTTCTTGAGATTTTCTTTGATTTTGATGCTAAATTCGTTGTTTCAGATGTTATTTTGGCGATTTGATCGCGCGAGTAAGTCCGTAGGATATTTTTGGGGTTGTGTGCATGTTTGATTTGGGGCCCCGAGGGCTCGGGTGTGTTTCAGATAAGGATCGGGTTGTTTCAGACTTAGAAAATCTGGTGAAGTAGCTGGTTTCTGGTGTATGGTAAATTTTACTATGCGAACGCGTGGTAATCCACGCGAACGCGAAGAGTATTTGGGGTTGGGGCTGGTTTGTACTATGCGAACACTACAAGTGGCTCGCGAATGCACAACTTAGGAGAGGAACTAGGGGAGGGGAACTAATACTCTATGTGAACGCATAGGCTTAGGTGCGAACGCATAGCCTTAGGAGAGTTGGTCAGGGAATATGGGTCAATACCCTATGCGAACGCGGCCATGGGCACGCGTGGCCAATGGGGGCCAGTGCTATGCAAACGCAGCAGACCCCTCGCGATCGCGTAGAGGGTCTGCCTAGAGGTCTTAAAACAGTAGCCAAACAGGAATAGACCCCATTTTCATATTTTCTTCCAGAGAATCCGACTTTGGGCAATTTTTGAAGAGGAATTTCATCACCAAATCATAGGTTCGTGTTTCTAATATCATTTTCTTCATTTTCCATTAACACCCATTAGATTTCTATGCCTAAATCTTGTTCTTGAAGGGTAGAAAATTAGGAATTTTTGGAGAATTAGGGATTTTTCAAAATTGGGAATTTAGACCTCGATTTGGGATCAGATTCAGAAACTAATTATATACTCGGGCTTGTGGGTTCATGGGTGATCGGGTTTTGGTCCGAACCTCGTGTTTTGACCAAGCGGGCCCGAGGTCGAATTTTGACTCTTTGGGAAGAATGATAAAAAAACTCATAATTAAGCGTTGGGGGTGGATTATTTAGCGTTTATTGATATTGTTATGATAATTATGTCTAGATACAATCGAATTGGAGGCTAATTCTAAAGGGAAAGCGATAATTGAGGCTTGGGTTTGGTCGTGGAATTCGAGGTAAGTGTTTGGCTTAACCTTAGCTTGAGGGAATAAGTATTGTGTCTTATTTGCTACGTGTTAGTATAATGTGCAACGTACAAGTGTGGTGACGAGTATCTATACGCTGGTGTCAAGCATGTCGTGAGTCGAATATTGTGATTTATGTGATTTTTCATTAAGTATTACTTAAGTTTAATTTGACAATTTTCTAGTGGTGCTTCTTTAGTATTCATCATTGTTGAGCATTGCCTCGAGTTGAGAATTACTACGTGAAATTGAGTAACTATGTGAGATTGGTTATAGTTGTTTCCCTTGCCGGGATGATATTGATTCTGCTGTTGACTCCCTTGCCGGGATGTTATGGCTTTATTATTGTTGTTTTTATTGTTTATTTCCTTGCCGGATTGTTGTTATTGACTTGTTTGGGTGAGGAAGAGTGTAAAGCACGAAGGGTGATGCCGTGCATTTTATTTATTATTTGGGTGAGGAAGAGTGTAAGGCACGAAGGGTGATGTCGTGCATTTTATTTATTATATGGGTGAGGATGAGAGTAAAAGCATGAAGGGTGATATCGTACCATATTATGATATTAAAAGCACGAAGGGTGATGTCGTGTCGTTTCTATTGATTTATTGTGAGGATGAGAGTAAAAGAATGAAGGGTGATGCCGTGCATTTTATTTATTATTTGGTGAGGATGAGAATTAAATCACGAAGGGTGATGCCGTGCATTCTATTTATTATTTGGTGAGGATGAGAGTAAAAGCACGAAGGGTGATGCCGTGCACTTGCTATTATTTCTGTTGTTTAAATTGATATCTAGTTTGTTTCTTTACTTCTTATTTCCTTTATTTGATATTTCCTCCCTCAGTATGTTCCCCTTTCCTTGTACTTAGTTGCTTAATTCTTTTTGTTATTATTTTCTCCGTATATGATTAAACTGCACAGGTTTAGTTGGTTGTCGTGTCTTAGCCTAGTGATTACTTCGCCGAGGTTAGGCTCGACACTTACTCAGTACATGGGGTCGGTTGTACGGATGCTACACTCTGCACTTTTGTGCAGATCCCGGTACAGGATCTTACGGACCTTAGAGTGAGGAGGCTGCCTTTAGTTCTTTTGCAGGCGTCCGCAGGCCTTGGCATACCCTCCTACTTTATTTCCAATCTGTTCTTCTTTATTTTGAGACATATGTATTTATTTTGTTCAGTCCTTTATATGTAGTATTCATAGACAGTACGTGAAGTTGAGACACCAAATTCTGGGTTTAGTATCATGATTTTTGTAATAGCTTTAAATTTAGTTGTAGACTTTGTTCTCTCTCGCACTTTTATTTCCGCTGATTTGTACATCACCTGTTATCTGTTAAAAATAAATGAATAGGGTAAATAAACATTAACGTTGGCTTGCCTATGGGGCTCAATGTTAGGCGCCATCACAGTCCCGACGGTGGGAAATTTGGGTCGTGACAGGTTGGTATCAGAGCACTAGGTTGCTTAGGTGTCACAATGAAACAGACAAGCTTAGTAGAGTCTGAGGGATCGGTACGGAGACGTCTGTGCTTATCCCCAGAGGCTACAGAGTTTAGGAATGACTTCACATCTATTCTTCTGTGTCGTGCGATTTGATTTCTCAAAAGTAATTGAAATTCTACTTTGTTCTCTCGCAGATGGCGAGAACACGTGCTTCTTCATCCACTGATCAGCAGCCCGTGTCTCCAGTTGCAGCTCCTACGAAGGGCCAAGTCCGAGGCAGGGGCAGAGCTCAGGCTAGAGCAGCAGCCCCAGTGGCGGAGCCTCAGGTAGAGTTTGCTGATGAGGTTCTTGCCCAGACAGTCCCGGTTGGACCAGCTCAGGTTCCCGAGTGGTTCATTCCCACCCTGGTAATCCAAGATGCTCTGGTCCATCTAGTGGGCCTCATGGAGAGCGTTGCTCAGGCGGGTTTACTTTCAAGTCTTCTTTTCTTTGATCGCCTAAGTCCTTGACTTGAACACTTCGCTGAAATCATGTATAAGATCATCCCTTAGTGGACTGATTCAACCTTGTAGCATATCTTGCAGCCCTTAGACCGGTCTGCCCTCATCCATGCCTTCCTTCAAGGCCTATTCTTTTGGATATCCTTGTTTCCTTCTTTCCTGGAACATCATTTTCTTCTGATTGATGGGACTTCTGTCTGAAATCCCTTGACCTAACCTCTCCTTGACTTGCCGCAGCCAAGTCTTCCCCAACCTCTCCTGATGTTCTTGGTGAGCTAGCCTGTCATCCACCGCCCCAATTGTGATGGTCCCCTTAGGCTAGTTCCTACAGCACCAGCCGTCTCTCAGGCTGGGGGAGGAGCCTAGACTCCCGCTACTCGCACTCTGGAGCAGTTGGCTTCTCAGTTCCAGACTCCAGCACCTCAGACAGCTGGGGTAGTTCAGTCGGGTATTGTTACTCAGACCGGTGATGGAGCAGCTATGTCTATTGATGCTTTGTGGAGGTTGGACCGGTTCACCAAGTTGTTTACTACTACTTATAGCGGTGCATCTTCAGAGGATCCCCAGTACTATTTGGATAGCTACCACGAGGTTCTACGGAACATGGGGATAGTGGAGACCAATGGGGTTGACTTTTTTACTTTCTGTCTGTCAGTTTCCGCCAAGACCTGATGGAAAGATTATTGTGTGGCGCCGCCTTTGAGTTAGCACAGTTCTCCGATTTGTTTCTGGAGAAGTTTCTCCCTATCACTCAGAGAGAGGATTATAGGAGGCAGTTTGAGCATCTCCAATAGGGTTCTCTGACCGTCACTCAGTATGAGACCAGATTCATTACCTTGTCCCGTCATGCTATTATGATACTTTGCACCGACCGAGAGAGGGCGAGGAGGTTTATTGAGGGACTATCTCAGCCGATCAGATTGCAGATGGCTAGAGAGGCAGGGAGTTCCTTTCAGGATGCAGCCAATGTGTCCAGACAAGTCGAGATGGTTCTATCACAGGGGAGTGGTCAGGGGTCTGACAAGAGGCCTCGTCATTTTGGCCGATTCAGTGGTGTCTCATCTGTAGGAAGGAATACTTTTAGTAGGGGCCATACTCCTAGGCCGTTTCAGTCAGCACTTCAAGTTTCTCGCAGTGCTCCAGGTGGTAGTGGTTCCCACATGCAGTATTCTAATCAGTTGCCCTACAGTGCCCCACCAGCTCCTAATAGTGCACCGCCGCTCCAGAGTTTCCAGGGTGGTTACTCTGGTCGTCAGGATCAGTTTTAGGGCTAGCAGTCTCTGCAACCGAGATCTTGCTATACTTGTGGTGGTCGGGGGCACCTTGCTAATTTTTCCCTCGGGCCTCGAGCAGTTCTCAGCACCACGGTTTTCGTGCCATGGTTCCCGCACCAGGTGTTCCACCACCCGCTTAGCCGGTCAGAGGTGGGGGTCGAGGTGTTAGAGGTGGAGGTCGGGCAGTTAGAGGTGGAGGCTAGAATACTAGAGGTAGAGGTCAGCCAGCAGGAGGCCGTCCCAGGGGTGTAGTTCAGATTGGTGGGGCCCAGCCCAGATGTTATGCTATTCCAGCAAGACACTGTGGCCTCCGATGCGGTTATCACAGGTATGGTTTCAGTTTGCAGCAGGGATGCTTCGGTTTTATTTAATCCAGGGTCCACATATTCCTATGTGTCATCTTATTTTGCTCCTTATTTGGTTATGCCTCGTGATTCTCTAAGTACTCATGTATATGTGTCTACACGGGTGGTAATTCTATTGTGGCAGATCGTGTTTACCGTTCATGTGTTGTGGTTATTGGTGGTCTTGAGACCGGTGTAGATCTTCTAATCCTTGATATGGTAGATTTTGATTTTATTTTGGGGATGGATTGATTGTCCCCTTACCATGCCATCCTGGACTGTCATGCCAAGACCGTGACCTTAGCATTGCCGGGGTTGCCTCGACTGGAGTGGAGAGGGACTCCTAATCATTCTTCCAGCAGGGTTATCTCATATATGAAGGCTCGCGTATGGTCGAGAAGAGGTGTTTGGCCTATTTGGCCTATGTTCGTGATTCTAGTGCCGAGGTTCCTTCTATGGAGTCTGTGCCCATCGTCCGTGAGTTTCCAGAGGTGTTTCCTGTAGACTTGCCGGGTACGCCATCCGACAGGGATATTGACTTTTGCATTGATTTGGCTCAGGGCACTCAGCCTATTTCTATTTCGCCATATCCTATGGCCCCACCAGAGTTGAAGGAGTTGAAAGAACAGTTGCAAAACTTGCTTGATAAAGGCTTTATTAGGCCAGTGTCTCCCCTTGGGGTGCACCAGTGTTTTTTGTTAAGAAGAAGGATGGGTCGATGAGGATGTACATAGATTATCGGTAGTTGAACAAGGTTACCATCAAGAATAAGTATTTTTTGCCGAGGATTGATGATTTGTTCGATCAGCTTCAGGGTGCCAAGTTATTTTCGAAGATTGGTTTGAGATCTGGCTACCATCAGTTGAGGATTAGGGCATTCGATGCCCCTAAGACAGCTTTTTGCACTCGGTACGGGCATTATGAGTTCTTAGTGATATCATTCGGGTTGACAAATGCCCCAGCAGCTTTCATGGACTTGATGAACCGAGTGTTCAGGCCTTATTTGGATTCCTTCGTGATTGTCTTCATTGATGATATTCGGATTTATTTCCGCAGCCGGGAGGAGCATGAGTAGCACCTTCCAGTCGTTCTCCAGAATCTGTAGAACAGTTAGTTATATGCTAAGTTTTTGAAATGTGAGTTTTGGTTGAGTTCAGTTGAATTCCTGGGTCATGTTGAATCAACGGAGGGTATTCAGGTGGATCCTAAGAAGATTTTAGTGGTCAAGGATTGGCCTAGACCCACATCAGCTACGGAGATCCAGAGTTTCTTGGGTTTGGGGGGCTATTACCGTCAGTTTGTGGAGGGGTTTTCGTCTATTGTAGCCCCAATGACCAGGTTGACTCAGAAGGGTGCCCAGTTCAGGTGGTCAGATGAGTGTGAGGTGAGCTTCCAGAAGCTTAAGACAGCTTTGACTACGACGCCGATGTTGGTTTTGCCCACATGTTCAGGGCCATATACTGTGTATTGTGATGCATCTCGGGTTGGACATGGTGCAGTGTTGATGCAGGATGGCAAGGTTATTGCATATGCTTCGCGTCAGTTGAAGATCCACGAGAAGAATTATCCAGTTCATGATTTGGAGTTAGCAGCCATTATCCACGCGCTGAAGATTTGGAGGCATTATCTGTACGGCTTGTCATGTGAGGTGTTTATAGATCATAAGAGTTTGCAATATTTGTTCAAGCAGAAAGAGTTGAATTTGAGGCAAAGAGATGGTTGGAGCTGTTGAAAGACTATGACATCAGCATCTTATATCATCTGGGGACGGCCAATGTGGTGGCCGATGCTTTGAGTAGGAAGTCAGCCAGTATGGGTAGCCTTGCTTATATTCTGGTCGGGGAGAGACCTCTTGCTTTTGATGTTCAGGATTTAGCCAATCGATTCATGAGATTGGATGTTTCTAAGCTCGGCCGTGTTCTAGCTTATATAGTTGCTCACCCTTCATTATTTGATCGTATTCGAGATCGGCAGTATGATGATCCTCATTTGTGTGTCCTTAGGGACACAATGCGGCACGGTGGTGCCTAGCAGGTTACAGTTGGTGATGATGGGGTTATACGGATGCAGGGTCGTATTGCCCAATGTGGATGGACTTCGTGACTTGATTTTAGAGGAGGCCCATAGTTCCCGGTACTCCATTCATCCGGGCGCCACAAAGATGTATCAGGATTTGCGGCAGCATTATTGGTGGAAGAGGATGAAGAAGGATATTGTGGCATATGTAGCTCGGTGCTTGAATTGTTAGCAAGTAAAGTACGAGCATTAGAGACCTGGTGGATTGCTTCAGCAGATTGAGATTCCTGAGTGGAAGTGGGAGCGTATCACCATGGATTTCGTTGTTGGACTCCCACAGACTCAGAGGAAGTTCAATGCAGTATGGGTTATTGTGGATAGGGTGACCAAGTCAGCACATTTCATTCCTGTGGCAGTTTCATATTCTTCGGAGAAATTAGCAGAGATCTACATTAGGGAGATTGCTCGTCTTCATGGTGTGCCCGTGTCTATTAGTTCTGACCGAGGTATGCAGTTTACCTCGCATTTCTGGATGGCAGTTCAGCATGAGTTGGGCACGCGCGTCGAGTTGAGCACATCATTTCATCCTCAGACGGACGGACAGTCCGAGCGTACTATTCAGATTTTGGAGGATATGCTACGAGCCTGTTTCATTGACTCGGAGGTTCTTGGGATCATTTCTTTCCATTAACTGAGTTTTCCTACAACAACAGTTATTAGTCGAGCATCCAGATGGCTCCCTATGAGGCATTAAATGGTAGGCGGTGTCGGTCGCTGGTTGGGTGGTTTGAGCCGGGAGAGACTCGGTTGTTGGGTACATACTTAGTGCAGGATGCCTTGGATAAGGTTAAGATCATTCAGGATAGACTTTGTACAGCTCAGTCCAGGCAGAAGAGTTATGCCGACCACAGAGTTCGTGATATGGCATTCATGGTCGGAGAGCGGGTGTTGCTTCGGGTGTCACCCATGAAGGGCGTGATGAGATTTTGGAAGAAGGGCAAGCTAAGCCCTAGGTACATCGGTCCTTTTGAGATCCTTGACAGAGTGGGAGAGGTGGCTTATAGACTTGCGCTTCCACTGAATTTATCAGTTGTGCATCCAGTATTTCATGTGTCTATGCTTCGGAAGTATCACGGTGATCCATCCCATGTCTTAGACTTTAGAAATGTCCAGTTGGACAAGGATTTGACCTATGAGGAGGAGCCGGTAGCCATATTAGACCGCCAGGTTCGTCAGTTGAGATCGAAAAGTTATCCTTCAGTTCGTGTTCAGTGGAGAGGTTAGCCTGCCGAGGCAGCTACGTGGGAGTCTGAATCCGATATGCGGAGCCGGTATCCCCACCTTTTCCTCGATTCAGGTACTTTTCTATGTTCGTTCGAGGACGAAAGTTTGTTTCAGAGGTGGAGAATGTGATGACCCAAAAAGTCATCTCTCATTTTATAAGTCAAAAACTATGTTCCGAGGCCTTGAAAACCTCTTTTTTATCTCACCTCATTTTGCGTGCGCAGTACGGGCGTATATCCGGAAAGCTTTTATATAAAAAACTGAGAAAATTATTTTTCCTTTAAAATTGAATTAAGTTGACTTCGGTCAACATTTTGGGTAAACAGACCAAGACCCTGATTTGACGGTCCCGGAGGGTCCGTAGGAAAATATGGGACTTGAGCGTATGCCTGGAATTGAATTTCGAGGTCCCAAGCCCATAAATTAATTTTTGAAAGAAATTGTTTTACTGAAATTATAAGAGTGTTTCGAAATTTGATTATATTTGAAGTTGATGGTATCGGGCCTGTATTTTGGTTCCGGATCCCGATACAGGTTTAATATAGTATTTGAGTGATGCCTGTAAACTTTGGTAAGAAACGGAGGTCATTTGACGTGATTCGGACCTGTTGTTGTGGAATTTGAAACTTTGAAAGTTCTTGAGATTTCTTTTATTTTGATGCTAAATTCGTTCTTTAAGATGTTATTTTGGCGATTTGATCGCACGAGTAAGTCTGTAGGATTTTTTGGGGTTGTGTGCATGTTTGGTTTGGGGCCCCGAGGGCTCGGGTGAGTTTCGGGGTGTTTCGAACTTAGAAAATCTGGTGAAGTAGCTTGTTTCTGGTGTCTGGTAAATTGTACTATGCGAACGCGTTGTAATCCACACATACGCGAAGAGTAATTGGAGTTAGGGCTGGTTTGTACTATGCGAATGCGGCCATGGGCACGTGAATGCACAACTTTAGGAGTGGAACTGGGGGAGGGGAACTAATACTCTATGCAAACGCATAGGCTTAGGTG
Source organism: Nicotiana rustica (assembly GCA_005239535.1). Taxonomy (NCBI): domain Eukaryota; kingdom Viridiplantae; phylum Streptophyta; class Magnoliopsida; order Solanales; family Solanaceae; genus Nicotiana; species Nicotiana rustica. The sequence continues at coordinate 239,060 of ML527859.1, forward strand.
TGAACGCATATCCTTAGGAGGGCTGGTCGGGGAATTTGGGAGAATACCCTATGCGAACGCGGCCATGGGCATGCGTGGCCAATGGGGGCAAGTGCTATGCGAACGCTGCAGACCCCTCACGATCGCGTAGAGGGTCTGCCCAGAGGTCTTAAAACAGTAGCCAAACGGGAATAGACCCCATTTTCATATTTTCTTCCATAGAATCCGACTTTGGGCGATTTTTGAAGAGGAATTTCATCACCAAATCATAAGTTCGTGTTTCTAATATCATTTTCTTCATTTTCCATTAACACCCATTAGATTTCTATGCCTAAATCTTGTTCTTGAAGGGTAGAAAATTAGGAATTTTTGGAGAATTAGGGATTTTTCAAAATTGGGAATTTAGACCTCGATTTGGGTCAGATTCCGAAACTAATTATATATTCGGGCTCGTGGGTTATGGGTGATCGGGTTTTGGTCCGAACCTCGTATTTTTACCAAGCGGGCCCGAGGTCTATTTTTGACTTTTGCGGAAGAATGATAAGAAAAACTCATAATTAAGCGTTGGGGGTGGATTATTTAGCGTTTATTGATATTTCTAAGCTAATTATGTCTAGATACAATCGAATTGGAGGCGAATTCTAGAGGGAAAGCGATAATTGAGGCTTGAGTTTGGTTGTGGAATTCGAGGTAAGTGTTTGGCTTAACCTTAGCTTGAGGGAATAAGTATTGTGTCTTATTTGCTACGTGTTAGTATAATGTGCAACGTACAGGTGTGGTGACGAGTATCTATACGTTGGTGTCAAGCATGTCGTGAGTCGAATATTGTGATTTATGTGATTTTTCATTAAGTATTACTTAAGTTTAATTTGACAATTTTCTATCTTGGTGGTGCTTCTTTGGTATTCATCATTGTTGAGCATTGCCTCGAGTTGAGAATTACTACGTGAAATTGAGTAACTATGTGAGATTGGTTATAGTTGTTTCCCTTGCTGGGATGATATTGATTCTGCTGTTGACTCCCTTGCCGGGATGTTATGGCTTTATTATTGTTGTTTGTATTGCTTATTTCCTTGCCAGATTGTTGTTATTGACTTGTTTGGGTGAGGAAGAGTAAGCACGAAGGGGGACGCCAAGGCCTGCGGACGCCTGCAGGACTACCTCGGAATCTCCAAAAGAACTGAAGGCAGCCTCCTCACCCTTAATTAAATAAACTCAGAATTAAGCATTGTGAGTGGATTATTTAGCGTTTATTGATATTTCTAACCTAATTATGTCTAGATACAATCGAATTGGAGGCGAATTCTAAAGGGAAAGCGATAATTGAGGCTTGAGTTTGGTCGTGGAATTCGAGGTAAGTGTTTGGCTTAACCTTAACTTGAGGGAATAGGTATTGTGTCTTATTTGCTACGTGTTAGTATAATGTGTAACGTATAGGTGTGGTGTCGAGTATCTATACGGTTGTGTCAAGCATGCCGTGATTCGAATATTGTGATTTATGTGATTTTTCATTAAGTATTACTTGAGTTTAATTTGACAATTTTCTATGTTGGTGGTGTTTCTTTGGTATTGATCATTCTTGAGTATTGGCTCAAGTTGAGAATTACTACGTGAAATTGAGTAACTAGGTGAGATTTGGTATCGATGTTTCCCTTGCCGGGATGAGATTGATTCTACTGTTGACTCCCTTGCCGGGACGTTATGGCTTTATTATTGTTTTTTGTATTGTTGATTTCCTTGCCAGATTGTTTTTATTGACTTGTTTGGGTAAGGAAGAGCATAAATCACGAAGGATGATGCCGTGCATTTTATTTATTATTTGGGTGAGGAAGAGTGTAAGGCACAAGGGTGATACCGTGCATTTTATTTATTATTTGGGTGAGGATGAGAGTAAAAGCACGAAGGGTGATGCCGTACATTTTATTTATTATTTGGGTGAGGATGAGAGTAAAAGCACGAAGGGTGATGCCGTACATTTTATTTATTATTTGGGTGAGGAAGAGTGTAAGGCACAAAGGGTGATGCCGTGCATTTTATTTATTATTTGGGTGAGGATGAGAGTAAAAGCACGAAGGGTGATGCCGTACATTTTATTTATTATTTGGGTGAGGAAGAGTGTAAGGCACGAAGGGTGATGCCCTGCATTTTATTTATTATTTGGGTGAGGATGAGAGTAAAAGCACGAAGGGTGATGCCGTGCCATATTATGATATTAAAAGCACGAAGGGTGATGCCGTGCATTTTATTTATTATTTGGTGAGGATGAGAGTAAAAGCACGAAGGATGATGCCGTGAATTTTATTTATTATTTGGTGAGGATGAGAGCAAAAGCACGAAGGATGATGTCGTGCACTTATTTTTGTGCTATTATTTCTGTTGTTTAAATTGATATCTAGTTTGGTGCTTTACTTCTTATTTCCTTTATTTGATATTTCCTCCCCTCAGTATGTTCCCATTTCCTTGTACTTAGCTGCTTAATTCTTGTTATTATTATTTTCTCCGTATATGATTAAACTGCACAGGTTTAGTTGGTTGTCGTGTCCTAGCCTCGTCATTACTTCGCCGAGGTTAGACTCGACACTTACTCAGTACATGGGGTCGGTTGTACTGATACTACAGTCTGCACTTTTGAGCAGATCCTGGTACAGGACCCTATGGACCTTAGAGTGAGGAGGTTGCCTTCAGTTCTTTTGGAGATTCTGAGGTAGTCCTGCAGGCGTCTGCAGGCCTTGGCGTCCCCTCCTACTTTATTTCCACTTTGTTCTTCTTTATTTTGAGACAGATGTATTTATTTTGTTCAGACCTTTATATGTAGTATTCATAGACAGTCCGTGAAGTTGTGACACCAAATTCTGGGTTTAGTATTATGATTTTCGTAATGGCTTTTAATTTAGTTGTAGACTTTGTTCTCTCTCGCACTTTTATTTCTGCTGATTTATACATCACCTGTTATCTATTAAAAATAAATGAATAAGGTAAATAAACATTAACTCGTTGGCTTGCCTAGAGGGCTCAATGTTAGGCGCCATCACGATCCCGACGGTGGGAAATTTGGGTTGTGACACGGATCTTCAGCAAGGATTCAACCAAAATTCTTTATCATCTTAGCAAGTGAAACTTTTGCAATATCTAAGTGAAGCCTTGAAATGGTTCACTAGATTTATATGTTTACTGTTTACATTACAAGAGCCAAGGACGAAAAGGTGAGGGATTTGGAAATTCATACGAGACTCCATATTGTAATAGCAATGGCAGTTCTTGGATTAGCAAAGGTATTGATACGAAATTATAATGCGTAATAGCAACGGGATTTTGCGATTCTAAGGGAGTACGGTGCAATCTTTCCCAAGAATATCATACGGGTTTTTCCCTACTCTAGGTATGTTAAGGTTAAGCCCTTACTTCATTTTGGCATGATCGTGTAACTACATGTGTTTGATAACGAGGCATAAAGAGAAGTTCGTACTCCCGAATTTATGTACATTATCCTAAGTCTCATAAGTTACAGTATTTTCCCATATCGGGACTTCATATTTAATTGAGTATTATCTTCATCCAGTCAAGAGATAGGTGGGTCTATATATATATATATATATAGTATTACAGTATCTTCCCCACCATCGAGCTATAATCGGTGGGCAGGCCCCTATTGGGCAACCTCTGATCAGATGGTAAGTTAAATACCGAGCCTATTGTGGATGAGAGACTATGAACGATCCCAGCATGGCCGAGATACACAGCCTAGTATGGACGAGTGCCTATGAGCGAGCCTACTACGGGAAGCAGTTACACGTTCCGAGCCTTATAGGGCCGGACATCTATTTTATTTACTAGATTGAGAGTGTTGAGCAGGTAAGTATATCTCCAGATCATCTTTGACTCCCAGTTACTTTCAGTTATTATATTATTAGTTCAGTTTAAGCTTTCAGTTATTTTATTACCTTGCATACTCGATACGTTAAATCTTACTGACGCCCTTTTTTTGGGGGCGTTGAATTTCATGCGTGCAGGTTCAAACAGATAGACGGGTGGACCTCCTCAGTAGGTGTTGCCCGAGTTCAGCTTTATCGGTAAGCTCCACGTCCTTCGGAGTTGCAGGGTCTAGAGTTTTATGTACATCTTTTGTATATATGTATATATAGGTTATGGGTAGGTTGGGGCCCTATTCCGATCACAGTACATCTATCAGTAGAGGCTTGTAGACATATCCTGTCAGTTAATGCAGTATGTTGGGCTTGTAGGCCTTGTATGTATATTTTATTCGTTTATCAGCTATAGTAGTTATGACGGCCTTGTCGGCCCAGCTTTATATTGATGTTTAGTCAGCGTTAGCTTCCGTTCAGTTTTATATTTTTCTTCGTAAATCCTCTTGCGATGTGGCCATGACCAAAGTATGACATTATATGTTCCGAATCCCTTAGTCGCAAGTTGGTACGTAAGGATAGGTGAGACACCGGGTGCTGGTCTCGGCCCCCAGGTTCAGGGCGTGACACTTGTGTGACTTTTAAGTTAAAACCCGCTGTTTATTTCGATACTTACAATTTTCTACTAGTTGTCATATTTTACTTCAAATTATTTCTCAACTTAATCTCCTTGGCCTGTCTGAGGTTTTTATTTTACTTAAAAAGGAATCGTTCTTATATTGTAATTCAATAAATTCTACATTAAATTTAGTAGCTTATCCGATGTTGTATTTATTTGAAAAAGGTTTATTTCATTACCCCAAATGATTACCAAGGTACACATGTCGGACGTTTGCAGGCTCCGAAGTCACCATTTAATGTATTTATTTCCATGATTTCTTCTATTCTACAACAGTGATGTATTCATTATGTAAAATTTCTCATAAAAGACTTATGACTTGTACTATCGATTTTGGGAACTGTAAATTTTATAGAGAATTCCATTTCTAAAGTCGTTAGATGTTATTTATTATTTTAGTGAATGTTACTAGGTGCCATCACGATACCCAACGGAGGGGAAGTTGGGTCGTGACAAGTTGGTATCAAAGCTCTAGGTTCATAGGTAATACGAGTCATAAGTAGGTTTAGTAGAGTCTTGTGGATCGATATGGAGACGTCTGTATTTATCTTTGAGAGGCTACGGAAACTATTAGGAAATTCCACCTCTTTCATTCCTTATCGTACGACATTGATTCAGCTCAAAGCATATATCTTATGTTCCTTTTATCCACTCGTGTATCATATTGCGCATCTGATATCAACTAAGCGCCAGTGGTTCACGATACTACGGATGTGTTACGAGGGGGCCAGGGATGCTCAAACATTGTATCAACGTGTCGTCCAGACTGAGGATGCAGAGGTATTGAGAGACTATTCAGTTGTTCACGCGGAAGTGCAACGTGTTCTGACATCTAGTTGATAAGTTCGAGCTTGAGAAGGTTTAATTGGTTGACTAGTCATCGTGATCATGGTAAGATCATGAGTTGGATGTTGATTTGGGGATAGTTGGTGGTATTGGAGACTATGTGGTTCGCATGATATTTCTACTCACTGGAAGATACATTTTATCATTCAAGGCACTTGAGGGAGCGAGTTTGACTATCATGAGAATGGATATGCACTTAGTAGATGACTTGGAGTACTTTGTGATTGGTGTTGTACGAGTTGTGAAGGTTAGTTTTGCGGATCATCAGATGTTGTTTTCCATGGCTTCGCGCCAAGTGGGGAAGTCTACTAGCGGCATTCAGATTGCAGAGTCAGGTGTTACATCTGTTTGGGCCGGAGATGTGTATATGTATTTATGGTATTGGGAGGTTCCCCTAAATTTGCACATGATTAAGATATGAGATCTAGCATAGGATGATATTGGGGCTTGCGGTGTTTCTACGTCATTAATGGATCTGCATTTCAGTATTCAAGGGAAGTCGGAGAAACCACTTTTGATTCACAGAGGTCTATTCAGCGTGAGCATTTTGGTTGCGGAATTACGAGGTACTTTAGAGGAAATACTGTGGTTTATAAGCTTCTGGGCTGCATGGTTCGTGCTAGGATATTCTGCACTAGGTTTTGGTTGGGGTCATTATGTATCGACAGGGAGAAATGTTACCCCAGAGGAAAGACGAGGAGTATTCGAAGAAATGTGTCACCTCCATGGTGTTGGGTCAGCATAGCAATGGAAGTAATTGGTCTTTTTTTAATGGGAATTCTCTACCAGCATCTGTGATAGTACTTTTGGGTTGGACAGTTTGTGTGACTCGATTGAATTGGGGAGATGCGATCCTGATAGCTTAGCTGCATGCGGGCGGGCGGGTCTCAGAGAGTTCTCGATGTTTTCGGCCACGGCTTGAACCGGCTGTCTGCTATCGGCATAAGGAATATGTTGTACATTATGGTTTTCTCCTGGATGGATATAAGAAGTTAATAGAATGTTGGCATTATTAGATACCATATGTGAAGAGCGTGCATTTTAGGAAGGAACCTTGAGTTTTGGTTTGTAGGTGTATGGCCAGTGGCACGGTGATTTCGGGGTTTTAAGGCTTCTGAGGTTCAGGTTTCATTACGCGGCTGGAAAATTTACATGGGTGCTTCAGTAAGACGATGGGGTGTGAGTGATGTATCAGTCATTCGAGTAGCGTAGTTGAGATCGGGTATGGAAACTATGGTATTCCTGAGGTTTTGAGGGCTGGATGTCCTCATATGCGGACTATTCCTTGTTTGCGGATTATGAAGAAATGTTGTGAATGGGATAACTAGTGGCATATATTGTTGGTAAGTTGCTATGGACTTTCGAAAAGATATTTACCTATTTGGGAATGATCAGGATTTAGTTTAGGGATATTTGAAAGCCCAACGAGAATGTGTACTTTATATGAGATCAGGTTTGGGTATTCTTGTGAGATTATTATCACGGTTATGTTACCGAGCAGGACGGATATTATTTGTGCCCCTGTCTCTTATGGATATGAGGTTGTATGATTATTCTTCGCACATGTTGTAATTCCGTTCAGGCCTTATGGCGATGCGGGCAGGATGGCCCCCGTGATGTTGATTTGCTCATTGCACCTTAATTGTGCTTGTTTTCCTCCATGTTGTTCTATTTCTATTCATTTCCCACAGTTATACTTGTGTATATTATTGTGATTGATATCAGCATTCATATGATCAGTGAAACCGAGCACTTTGACTCGATGAGTATTCCTATGTGGATTGATATATTTGGGGTCGGGCTGCACGCCGCAGCGAATGTTATGTGAGATACTCCTCCTTGTGTTTATTTTGTGTCCATTTCCCCTCTTTGGGATGAGTTGATGAAACTTTACTTTGTTGTTATAGATGTTGCACCTGTTCGATAATCCTCGTACCTTGTATTCCTTCCATTTTGCTATATGCCTGGGTTAGTGTATGTTTGTTGTACGGACCTTGTTATGTGAGAATCTGTGTGGTTCCGTGATGAGTTGTTAGCTGGGCTGCTGGTATTGGCTGAGAAGAGGTTCTTAGACCTGAGATTTGCACTATCGTATTGGGGGTGAGGGGTGGTCGGAAGGATGATGCTATTTCCGCTCAGATCTGGGCAATGGCTCTTGAAGGACGGGAGAGCTTCTTGGCTTGTTGATTTCATGGGTGGTTGTGAGTTTTTGCATGTTTCTTGTATTTTGGTCAGCGTCATAGAGGTCCAAAAGAAGGCTTTATTAAAAGTGAAGCATATTGCCGGCATCCAGAGTTATTGGCAGCTATGATGGTCAGAAGACATTACTAGGGGCATTTGAGTAGCGTGGAACATCATGTGATTGTGCCCCGAGTTGAGATTGTGGCTCGATTCAGCTTGTTCAGGTTTGTACAACATGATGATACGAGATTTGAATCCTATGATGAGTTTCAGATGTTGAGGGTTGGGTTCTGTCTTAAGTTGGATTAAGGATGAAGTGAGATCTTCAGTTAAGTTGTGTTGTTAGGCCTACGTAGGTTGGGTGACGGGGAATCACCCTTAGAGTATGTATGGTGAGCTTATGTAGTGATTTGATAGCTATGGAACAACTTCTGGCACGTTCGAGGATGAATGTATGTTTAAGTGGGGGAGGATGTAACGACCCGACTGGTTATTTTGAGCAATTGCGTCCAGCTCAACAGTTTGAGGTCACGAGTACCTTCACACAGTGTATTATGACTTGCGTGCATCATTGGTTCGGGTTTTGAGAGGTTCAGAAAGGATTTTTAGGAGCGACTCTTATTTGAGAAGCACGAAGTTCAACGAATAGACCCAGGGTTTGACTTTTGAGTATTTGACCTCGGATCGGAGTTTCGATGGTTCTGATAGGTCCAGACGGTGATTTTGGACTTGGGCGTATGCCCGAAATTTTATTTGAATGTTTCTAAAAGGTTTCGGCACCATTTGACGGAAGTTGGAAATTTAAAGGTTTAGAATTTTCCTAAGTTTGACCATGGTTTGACTTTAAGGTTATTGGGTCAAGATAGTTGTTTCGAAACTTGGAATATGTCTGTTTTGTCATTTGGAACTTGCCTGCAAAATTTGGTATCATTTGGAGTTGATTTGATATGGTTTGGACGCTCGATTGCGATTCTACAAGTTCTAGAAGTTCATTGTGATTTTCATGTGTTTTGGCATCTGATTCGTGATTCTAGAGGTTATTTTGGTGTTCTGATCGCGCGAGTGAGTTTGTGTTATGTTTTCAGACTCTTGTGGGTGTTTGGTTTGGAGCCTCGGGGGCTCGGGTGAGTTTTGGATTAGCTTCGAAGTGTTTTGTTAAGAATTTTGAGTGTTGTTATGGTTTCATCGCATTTGCGATGTTTTGGTCGCAAATGCGACTACCGCATTTGTGAGGTAGTCTTTACATTTGCGAACCTGGGCTGTTGGGAACTGGATCGCATTTGCGATTAAATTATCACTTTTGCGAAGCCTGAACAGTTTCGCATTTGCGAACTCTGTATCGCATTTGCGATGAAGGCCTGGTCTGTCAGGGATCGCATTTGATATGTTTTGTCCGCATTTGCGGAGGTCGCAATTGCGAACCCCCTGTCGCAAATGCGACATTTGCAGCCTGCTAAATGCTGCGCATTCCGAGTTTTAGCTTCATTTTGTCATATTTTGAACCCTAGGTCCAAGAGTGGGTGATTTTGAGAGAGGAATTTCATCTAAAATCATTGGGCAATTACCCCTAATCAATTTTCGATTATATTTTGTGAATATACATTATATTTAACATCAAATTCATGAGAATCTAAAGGAAAATTTGGGGGAAATTGTAAAATCTTTCAAAATTGAAAAATGATGATTTGAAGGACGAATTGATGTCTGAAATTGACAATTTTGGTATGGTTGAACTCGTATCGGAATGGGTGTTCAGATTTTGTTAATTTCATCAGATTTTGAGGAGGGGGCCCGGGGGGAGGGGGTTTACTTTTGTTGACTTTTTGCAAATTGTATAAAGATCATAGCTTTGTTTACTGAAGTGGTTTTCTCTTGCATTGTTTGATGTATTTAAGTCGTCTTTGGCTAGATTGAGCCAAGCGGAGGTGAATTTGTAAAGGAAATGCTAATTTTAGTACTGATTTGGCCGAATTGAGGTAACTTTCTTGCCTAACTTCGTCTGGGGGAAACTACCCCTTAAGAATTGAGTAAATTGTGCTATCTTGTTATGTGAAGACCGTGTACGCAAGGTGGCGAGTGGGTACCTGGTCTATATGTGGTGTTTGACTGGTTTAGATTGTCTAGTGTCTTCCATGCCTTTAATTGAATTGTCATAACATTTAGTATCTCATTGTTAGTCTATTTTTACATGCCTTATTTGACGTTGTTAGCACCTATTGTACTTCTTACTCGTTATTTGTCCTTATATGCCGTAGCTGAATTTATTTCCTTCCTTATTATCTTATTATCTTAGTTGTTGAGTTTTTCTTTGTCTTGCACTTATCTGCTACCTGTCTTAACTGTTGAGATTGCATACTTAGTTACCACGTACCTTATCTGCCCTGTCATTTTAGTAAAGTTGTTGTGTTCCTCCGGGTTTAATGTTGTTCCCTTGTTGTTATGTACCGATACTCTTGATTCTAGAAATTCTTGTAAATGGAGTTATTGAATTGTTGTTGTTAATCTAAATTATTGTAAGGGGGATCGGGTTGCACGCCGCAATAGGTGAAATAAGGGAGATGGTGAAATAAGAGAGAATATTTATATTGTGAATTACTATTATACGGTGGGATCGGGTTTCACATCGCAACAGGTGAAATAAGGGTGGAACGTTATGAGGAAATAAGGATGAATTATCATATTGACATTATATGGTGGGATCGGGCTGCACGCCGCAACATATTTTATTTATTGGCATGATATTGATATTGTACTGTAGGATTGGGTTGCACGCTGCAACATGTGAAATAAGGATAAATTGATATGGTGGAATAACGGTAAATTTTGATATTGATATTATATGGTGGGATCGGGTTGTGGGCCGCAACATATTTTGTGTTTTGTAATCCATGTTCTGTTGCATTGGTTTAGGTTTCTTCGTACAAGATTCTGAGAACTTGTATTCCCGGTTCTTCACTGTTTTTCAGAGGATTGAGTTATTGTCGTTGACTTAGCGCCTTGCCGTCATTTCCTGAGTTCTTTTTCCTAATACTATTATTCTGGTAAATTGATTTTCTAGGTGAATTTACTATGTTGAGTCATTGCTTCATGTCCTCCTGAGTTGTTAGTAATATAGTGACTTTAGATAAATGAAAGAATTAATATCATGCTGCCTTGTGTAACCTTTAAGTTAAAACCATCCGTTTATTTCGATACTTACCATTTTCTACTAGTGGTCATATTTTATTTCAACTGATTTCTTAACTTAATCTCCTTGGCCTGTCTGAGGTTTTTATTTTACTTAAAAATGAATCATTATTATATTGTAATTCAATAAATTCTATATTAAATTCAGTAGATTATCTGATGTCCAAATGATTACCAAAATAAACTCATTTTTCTCATTGATTTCCTACTTGGTTCAGAAGCTGTAGTTTTACTTTTCGATATATATACATAAATCCTCTTTAACATCCTAATTTGCATTTGTCACGGACATTATGTACTGCGTAGCACGTGGATTTTTCTGTGCAAGTGAGATGAAAAAATGTGGGTCCAAAGTGCCGTGTGTTAAAGGTTTGAAAGATGTGATCTATGGTATGAGATTACGAGAATTGGGATTATTGGAGTCGTGTATATTAAAAAAAGGATTTGATTGATTGAGTTGGCATCGTTTTCTCTGCTAGAGCGCATTTACCCTTGTTTGTATCCCAACTAAGTTGTTGTCTAATTGTAACGCCCCAAAACTGAGGGACGAGACCGGCGCCTAACCGGATGATACTGGTCAAGCGGACCTGGATTGCCTCTCCCACCCAACGCATCACCCCGTGTTTATAACATACAAATTTATGAGTGAAATAGCAAATGGATTCAAAATATGAATTTACAACATAAGTCCACTTTCCTCTTTTAAAACTTCATCATTTGATAATCCCAAAATATACAACTAAGCACAACATTTCCAACACGGAACCACGGTTATGAATAGTTAAAACTACTACCCAAATATATACAACCCACATAGTGTCTACGGAGCCTCTAAAGGTACGGAGAAGAGTATACATACTTGCCGGAAACAAGGCCCAGGCTATATCTTTTACAACATAAGCAAAAGAGATGATATAGACTACACACGGCCTCGAGAAGAAGTGGGGCTCACCGGATCTGCTGAAGGTATGAAGGGGAAACACCATTATCGGCGGTAAGAGCTACATGTTGTGGAACCACCTACATCCATATAAAGATGTAGCGCCCCCGGCAAAAGAGACGTTAGTACCGTTGAATAGTACTAGTATGTACGAACAAAGTTTATTCCAAGTAGAATCAAACAGTACACAATTGGAAGACAGTCAGGGTAACCACACTTGTACCACACAGATATGCAGATAGTTACAAATGAAGATTTCCACCGTTACTCATTTAAATTATTCATCTGTTGCGGCACGCAACCCGATCCCACCGTACATTAACATTTCCCTCTTATTACCTTTCCACTCTTATTACTTCGTGTTGCGGCGCGCAACCCGATCCCACCGTACAATCGCACTTCACCCTTATTACCTCTCCACCCTTATTACTTAGTGTTGCGGCGCGCAACCCTGTTCCACCGTACATTCACATTTCATAGCAACAATAACCAACAATTATATCACAGGGATCTTCATCATCAAGAACATAAGTTCATGTCAACCAACAACTATATGAAGTCAAGGCACAATAATCCTTACCAAAGAGTAATTCACATATGGTGTTGCCATCATTATTTAACTCAATTAAATCAATCCACAGTTTCTTTTCATCATTTGCTACACTCGGCCCTTAGCAATTAGATACCTTCCCACACTAGAGTACGTTAACATTCTTTCATTTAGTAGCACATACTGCCATATTGACATATTCGAACATTTAACGAACCTTACACATGGTAGGATAAGCACAAAGAATCACCCTTCACAATCGCAATTAGCATGGTAATCGACTAAGAAAATCAGATAATGAAATCTTACACCTCGACACAGCAGGACAATCAATTCACATATGCTCAAGCAAGAATTTCATATCGTGTTCTCGGACACCAACAAGGTGACTCTACAAAGACTAAAGTTAGCCATACATACCTTGAATCGGAATTCCCCTTTAATTTTCTACCACAATTCACCGGACCTTCTAGCGCCTTCAATCTAGTTCACAATGTGGCATAATTGATCTAAGAATTAGGAATAATGATCATGTCTTGAACTCACTTGAGCATTCTATCAAACACTAGGCGTTCCTTTAGATTAAATGGCCTCTTTATAGTGAAAGATTACTCTAACCCATTTCCTTTTACTAGATTATGACTAGTTGGTTACATGCATGCAGGACTCCTACCCCCATCTTCATTAACTCACCTAACCATGTTTCATTTTAACAAAAATCTGGAAATTTAGGTTGATGGGGTAGAAGCTTACCTCTTGTAGTGAAGAAAATGGTGTCCTACTTGATGAATTCCAAGCCTGAGTAGTGATGGAGGAACGAATTTGATGAAGTTGGAGCTCTCTCTCTCTAGAACCCACTCTCTCCTCTCTCTAATTTATCATAAAATAAGCTTAAAATGAAATGGGTAAGTGTTTTAATGAACTGGGGGTCAGGTATAAAATTTAGAATTTTAACAGCCTCGAAGCAGAAATACGGTCAGGAATGCGATTCCTACTATGTGGTCCGCATTCATGTCGCATAAATGGCCCTCAAATGGGCCAAAAAGAAAAGCAGACTTCTCAGGTATGCGGTCCGCATACCTGTTATACGATCGCATAGTGCGTCGCATAACTCCCTCCGCAAAAGTTAAGGTGCAAGAATGCGACAACTATGCGGGGCATTCGAGAAATGCAATCTCATTCTAGGCCACATAGCTGTCCTCAAAATGGACAGTAAACTGTCCAAGTACGCGACCACTATGCGTTCCGCATACCTGATCTGCGATCGCATAGTGGACCGCAGACCTGCGAATCTGGAAAATTTTATCCTTTATGTCCCGGAGTACTTTTTACTTCACAAGGGTCCGTTTTAAGAATTTCTACAGTTATAACAACATGGGGACCTATTTGGGCATTATTTTTAGCCATGAAATTTTATGGGTCTTTACATTCTCCCCTACTTAGAATCAATCGTCCTCGAATGAGGATCGGGGAATCACTTAGTTAAGAGAACACAAAATATGCCAACCTCCAAAAAAAAAATTTTTTTTACTAACTCCGATATTTCCTGAAAATTTTGCCAGAGTTGTAATTAGGCCTATCTATCTGTTAGAGAGCCTCCGAAACACATTTTAACCAATTCCACACATTTTTAGTTACTCTATCAACTTGCACTTAATCTGGTCTTTCAACAAGCTACATATAATTTCAGTTACTTCCATAAGCCTCACATAGTTCGGTTAACCCCACAAATTTGTATATCTATATCATTTAACTATCACATGAATTGCACGTTTACATTACTTCAAGGAATTGCACATTACCCAAATAATTACAACATACACAAATATGGCACAACTTGAGAAGTTACAATAGTAGGGCAACTAGGGGGTGAAAATGGGGTTCTTTTGCACAGAATTTGACACAATATATAAGTGCTTAGGAATGACAATTTTCAAACCATTACCGGACTTATTCAAACAAATGGGGATATTTCTCTTTCATTTCATTCTCCTCTTCCCACGTGGCTTCCTCGAATTGTTGACTTCGCCATAACACTTTAACAGAAGCAATCTCTTTGTTCCCCAATCTACGAACTTGCCTATCAAGAATAGCAACTGGAACCTCTTCATATGACAATCCTTCATTAATTTTAACCCTCTCAACCGGCACAATGGAAGATGGATCCCCAATCACCTTCGTCAACATGGACACATGAAACACCGGGTGTACTAATGACATCTCAGGGGGAAATTCCATCCTATACGCCACATGTCCTATCCTTTGAGCGATCCGATACGGCGCGACATACCTAGGGCTCAATTTCCCTTTCTTCCCAAACCGCATTACTCCTTTCATAGGAGAAACCTTCAAGAATACCCAGTCATCTACTTGAAACTCCAAATCTCTTCGACGAACGTCCGCATAAGATTTCTGACAACTCTGAGCAATCTTCATCCTTTCCTAAATGACTCTAAATTTTCCCATAGCTTGGTGCACAAGGTCCGGTCCTAGCAGTTCCGCCTCGCCAACCTCGAACCATCCAACCAGAGACCTACACCTCCTTCCGTACAATGCCTCAAATGGGGCCATCTGAATACTAGCATGTAAATTGTTAAATTCTATAAGCGGCAAGTCATCATCCCAGCTACCCTTGAAGTCTAATGCACAAGCCCGCAACATATCTTCAAACGTCTAAATGGTCCGCTCTGCCTGCCCATCAGTCTGTGGGTGGAATGTTGTGCTGAGATTCACTTGCGTACCAAACCTTGCTGAAATTTCTTCCAAAAGTTAGCTGTGAACTGGGCCCCTCGATCCTAGATAATAGACACTGGAGTGCCATAGAGCCTGACTATTTCTTTGATATATAACTGAGCATACTGTTCTGCAGTACCAGTGGACTTGACTGGCAAGAAATTCGTACGTGGAGTGCGAGGTAACCCCACCACAAAGTCCATATTGATCATTTCCCATTTCCACATTGGTATTTCCATAAGTTGCGTCAACCCACCGGGCCTCTGATGCTCGGCCTTCACTTGCTGACAATTCGGACATCTAATCACAAAGTCCGCCACACCCTTTTTCATACCATTCCACCAATAAATCTCTTGAGATCATGATACATCTTCGTAGAACCTGGGTGTACTGAATACCTGGAATTGTGAGCCTCTGCCATTACCCTTTCCTGAAGATCATCCATGCCCGGAACACATAGTCTCCCTTGGCACCGCAAAACACCATAGTCATTGCCGAGTGAAAATGCTGCAGTCTTATGATTCAGAATTGCCTCTCTCAATTGTGCCAACACTGGATCCCTGAATTGTTTTTCCTTGATTTTCGTTACAAGTGAAGATTCTAGTCCATTACGCACCACGACATCCCCTTCGTCTGAGGTCGAAAGACAGACCCCAGACTAGCCAACTGATAAACCTCCCGAGCCAAAGGCCTCTGACCATCTTCCAAATGAGCCAAGCTACCCATGGATTTCCGACTAAGAGCGTCGGCTACCACATTCGCCTTTCCTGGATGGTACAAAA